>JAXQQM020060659.1:0-47226 GCA_034641835.2 Pinus albicaulis
ATTTAAGTACAATCTATCTAGCATATATGTAAAATAGCAATTACACCTAATGTTGCAAAGGAAACGCCGTAAGGAAGATGGTAGAAAGAGATCAACTCTAATTAACTTGATGAGTATCTTAAACTGGACAACTCTAACTGGAAATGGAGGTAACTAAAGTCTACTTGTCAAGAACCACAAACTCTGTTTTCTAAAAAGTTGTCAGGCACAGGTATATCTTTTTTGGAGTAAGCCTAACTTGCCCTTTATCTTAATGGTTGTCTTAGATTGTTTTTTTTCTCTGACATGCAAAACATTTCCCATGTCAAATAAATTTAAGCTTCCTGCATGTCTTCCACATCCTATCTATACCTAGTCTTTACCATTTCTGTGCTCAGGATTGATTGAACATGTTCTCAGATGAAGCAAGAAATTCAATATAATCTCTGCCCATTGTCACAATGAACTCCAAAAATGATTACAACAACAGTGATCTGTAAAATACAATGGCATTTATCCACCAACCTTTAATACTAGAGGGTATGAAGAGTTAGGTCTCAGCAATAAATCTGAGACGCAACATTTAATGTGAAATAGAAATATGGAAGAAGGGAGTTGGCATGTATGAAATGTTAGGATTGGTGGGAACGAAGGGGCATCTCTGATTGGATGATGTACAAACTAAAGGGAACTAAAATTTTCAAGAAGATGTTCTATTTGCAAATGGTGCAAAACTCATACATTACACATTGATATTATCACAACCAAAGATAACAAGAGGGGAAAACAAAACGTTACAAGTATTCAATATCCAGGGCAGTTTATAGAATTTTCAGAAAGCACTGGACAGTGAAACTTATTGACAGTTTTCAGGGCTTCCCAGGTTTCACCATTGGCTGCACAGTCACTCAATGGTTAACCCACTGTGGTTGTGTACATGGAAGTTACAGACTGATTTATGACCATCGAAGGCATTACCACAAAATATAGTGGAATAGATAATGAATTGAGAGAGAGCTTTTTAGATCGAATTTATGACCACTGTAAATGCCCCTTAAAGACTATCCCAGGTAAGCCAAAGGGCTTCATGAAAATTTTTAATAATTCTTTTTTGGCACACATTGAATTCATGATAATGCGGTCTCTGCCTAACAAAAATGTCAAAATGCACAAAGGGGTATTGCTAGTAGTCTAAATGTTTAGTATTACACATACTGCTTAACTTCACAGCATAAAATCAACACAAAATAATATCACCAAATATGTTTGATTTTGAATTACACTCTTCTCAATGGGCCTCTTTTGCTTTGAACAATGACCCAAACCACATTCTATCCATTGTCATCAATACTTGTAGCTGTGATTTTTGAATTTGAATTTTATGAATCCTAAGCCAGTTCACCCGATAACTCATAGAAGGCATGATAAACCATTGCTCAAAATGCTTTAGGGGAAAGAAGTAAAGAAATTGTATTAATGTACAGTGAAATCTTCTAGTGGTTGGAATGGCAGAAATGAGACTTCAGAGAAGAACTCAGAATGTAAATTCGAGCATACATGTAGCAAACATATGTCCTCTGTATGAAAATCCCTTAGAGATTAAAAGGTTATTTTGATGAAGCATATTATCACTTAAGGATGCATTTAGCCAATAAGTGTATTCAAGGCCAAATAGGCAAGTTTACAATGGAAGCCTTATACAACGTATTTTAGTTTTCACCTACAAAAGAGACACAAACCTGGTCCTTACTCATTGTGAAATTACTTGCTGGTTATTTGTTGCCTTTACCCTACAATCTTGATATCCAATTCAGTAAATACCAATATACCCTTCCATTTTCCTAGTAACCTGCAATTTTGGTATACAAACCATCTTTATAATTTAATGATAGCATTATTAATTCCTTCCTTTCGCAGATTTTCAGAGATTCAGTATTCTACATTTAAAGCCTTTGCATTTTCTAGTACCTTGCAGTATTGGTATCCAACCCAGAGAGTACGAATGCACTCTTGATTTTTTTTTCCTGACACCTTGCTAGACTGGTATCCAATCCATATTTATAGTTGTATTTATGGTACTAAGTCCTTGCTCTGGTAGATTTTCAGATATCCAATTTTTTATATTTAGAATTTATTAAAAGAAACGCCAATTAATATTATTATTATTATCTTGTGAAGCTATGGTCTGTTTATCCTTAAGGTGTTTCTATAAAAAAACATGACAGTGATGTTCTGTTTTTCAACTGCCACCGGATACAATATCACACTTTCTAACCTATAGAAGACCATTTGACAGTCTTGCTTGTATTTTATTAATAGCCAACAACAATAGCAGTAGGGGAAAATGTGGATTGGGACCTACACAAACAGAAAAGAATTTACAAACATATTAAGCATTCTACTCTCCATTAAGAGGTGATTGACACTTGCCATAATTTGGCAGTCCCATGCCACCGATCCATTTATTGGTTGAACCAAAAGATGACAGATGGTGAATTTATGGACAATGCACAATTAAATCAAAATAGTACAAATTCCTCAGGTGATAACATGTTGACGATTCATAAGTTTTTCAAAAAAACATTCTAGGAGCAAGGATCATGTTTTTTCCTTTTGATGGTAAAGTAAGGACCTCATTACAAACTTCATCTAGTTCAGTGCTTGAGAGATTTAACCACTAAGGACTGCAGATCTTGTTTGGAAGCAGCAAGAAATAAAATCTCTCAATGTTTTTCTATGAAGCAAGGATCTCAAGCATTGTTTGGAAGTTGCACAGTTCGATATGAAATATATCCCTTTTTTAACGCTTCAGGAGAAAATAGTACTAGCCCTCCTGGGGAAAACCCTCCCACAGTAGCTCCCGAAAGTCCTCCAGCGAATGGAACATCAAGTAATTTCTATATAATCTCATTTCGCTTTGTATGTTTGTTTGTTTTTTCTATGAGAAAAAAACGCTTTCTTGAAACAGAGTACATTTACTGAGCTTTCTCATATATTCATCAGTCTTCTTATGATTTATCTGAGCATTATTTTTGTATTCTTCTACTTTTCTCATTTACATTTGAGACCCAAAAAACAAAACTATAATATGTCGAAAATTTCTTACATCAAGTTCTACAGTTCATTATAAGTCATCAAGAAAATAAAGAAAAGATACTCTGTAAAATTATATGTCATCAAGAAAATAGAGAAAAGATACTCTATGTCAAATTAAAGGATCCTGAGTTCAAGAGAACCTCCTGTGGTATGCTGCAAAATATCTTTACTATTTGGGTCATTTGGGATATATATATATATATATAGCATGTTCTAAAAATTCTATAATAGTATACTATTTGGTGTTCTAAATCCTTTTTTTCCTTTTTCCAAATTTGACAGAAGATTCCTCTGCAAAAACATTACCCATAATATTGGGTATTACTGGAGGCGTGGTTATAGCGTTAATTGTATGTGTGTTTGCCATGAGGAACAAACTCAAATCTGCCATTTCAGAGAGGCTATTAAGTCGTATGCAAAATAAAGGTAGAATTTTTGGTTTTGGATTTTATTTTATTTTTTAAACAGTAAATAATTTTATTAGAAGTTAATTATAAAACTAATACAGGTTGGCTAATAGTAATCACAGCTGTTGAGGGAAATCTATACCACTTGAAAATACCCATACCTAGTTGGTGGTTTTTAAGGGGAAAGTTTTTCACTGTTGGTCGTCGTTAAGGGGACATTTTTTCACTCTGTCTCTGGATCTTGACACGTTAACTTGTTTCTTTACATCAGAAAAAGACGAACTTTTAGACAAGCAAAAACAATTTTAAGACATACTCCAAGCCCAACATTTTATTTAGCACAATACATCTAACACTACTAAATTCATTTTTCTTTTATTTTTCTATTTTTTTATATAGAAGTACATGAATGCAACCCAAGGACTACCAGACTGCTACAGGAGCAAATTGTCTTCACCTTAAAAGCACTCATAAAAGCAACAGATAATTTTGATGAAAACAAGAAGCTTGGAGAGGGAGGCTTTGGCCCTGTATACAAGGTCTGGATTTATAATATGTATTTATTTTTTACATTTAGTTTTTGACAAATATTTGATAGTACAATTTTATTTTATTTTTAATAAATTTTTGAATGCATAAATAATACACAATTCAACACAACTATGATAAAATTGTGTTGAACCTGATATTTCAAGTAAAATAACAAGCCAAAACTAGTTTTTCCACCGGTTTTTGTTGATGTGGTTGGTTGGTTTTTCAGGGAATAACAAGTGACAGAAGCGAAATAGTAGTGAAGAAGTTATTTGTAAAATATGGACAGGGAAAACAAGAGCTTATGAATGAAGTCAAACTTTTGGCCAGTATTCAACACCGAAATCTGGTAAAGACAGATGGTGAATTTATGGACAATGCACAATTAAATCAAAATAGTACAAATTCCTCAGGTGATAACATGTTGATGATTCGTAAGTTTTTCAAAAAAACATTCTAGGAGCAAGGATCATGTTTTTTCCTTTTGATGGTAAAGTAAGGACCTCATTACAAACTTCATCTAGTTCAGTGCTTGAGAGATTTAACCACTAAGGACTGCAGATCTTGTTTGGAAGCAGCAAGAAATAAAATCTCTCAATGTTGTTCTCTGAAGCAAGGAGCTCAAGCACTGTTTGGAAGCTGCACAGTTTGATATGAAATATATCCCCTTTTTAACGCTTCAGGAGAAAATAGTACTAGCCCTCGTGGGGCCAACCCTCCCACAGTAGCTCCCGAAAGTCCTCCAGTGAATGGAACATCAAGTAATTTCTATATAATCTCATTTCGCTTTGTATGTTTGTTTGTTTTTTCTATGAGAAAAAAACGCTTTCATGAAACAGAGTACATTTACTGAGCTTTCTCATATATTCATCAGTCTTCTTATGATTTATCTGAGAATTCTTTTTGTATTCTTCTACTTTTCTCATTTACATTTGAGACCCAAAAAACAAAACTATAATATGTCGAAAATTTCTTACATCAAGTTCTACAGTTCATTATAAGTCATCAAGAAAATAAAGAAAAGATACTCTGTAAAATTATATGTCATCAAGAAAATAGAGAAAAGATACTCTATGTCAAATTAAAGGATCCTGAGTTCAAGAGAACCTCCTGTGGTATGCTGCAAAATATCTGTACTGTTTGGGTCATTTGGGATATATATATATATATATATATATATATATATAAAGCGTGTTCTAAAAATTCTATAATAGTATACTATTTGGTGTTCTAAATCCTTTTTTTCCTTTTTCCAAATTTGATAGAAGATTCCTCTGCAAAAACATTACCCATAATATTTGGTATTACTGGAGGCATGGTTACAGCATTAATTTTATGTGTGTTTTCCATGAGGAACAAACTCAAATATGCCATTTCAGAGAGGCTATTAACTCGTATGCAAAATAAAGGTAGAATTTCTAGTTTTGGATTTTATTTTATTTTTTAAACAGTAAATAATTTTATTAGAAGTTAATTATCAATCTAATACAGGTTGGCTAATAGTAATCACAGCTATTGAGGGAAATCTATACCACTTGAAAATACCCATACCTAGTTGGTGGTTTTTATGGGGAAAGTTTTTCACTGTTGGTCGTCGTTAAGGGGACAGTCTTTCACTCTGTCTCTGGATCTTGACATGTTAACTTGTATACAGTGGTTACATGGCTCCAGAATATGAAATGCGAGGGCAAGTATTATTGAAAACTGACATATATATTTTTGGAGTTCTGGTTCTTGAGATTGTGACTCGAAGAAAAAACAACGATACAATTTTTTCCCAAGAAATACAAACTTTATTAGAATGGAAGAGATTTTATTTCATGTTTTAATTTATTTGGTTTTCGTTTAATCAAGTTTGAATTGCCTGGCTGTGATGGGATAAAGAGCACACACAAGCTAATTAAGCTGAGAAAGAATCCATGAAATGAAAAACACGTTATGAAAGAAGTTTTGACTCGATTATCAGTGAACTTATTGTATTCAGGCTTAAAACGTTTTAACAGCTGCAACAATGAACTGTTTTGCAGTGTGCGACGACGATCCCTAATATAAATTCTCTGTTCATAATCAATCTATCTACTTAGCCTGACGCATTTTAAATGAAACGCCGGAAAGAACAATTAAGAATTTAGAAATTCCTTTGCAATGTACCTGCAAATATCTTTGTAGTCTAATGATTCATAAAGGATTTTCTCTAGACAACGGTCATGTTTTTGTGATTTCTTAGCCAAACAGTATAAACAGAGCAGCAGGACAGTCTTGAAAATGAATGAACAGCCGGAAACTTATGTATTGACCCATCAGATTACATCAATAGGTTATGAAAGCCATACCTAATAGTAGTTAGCAGCACTCAGAGGCAGCAAATTTTTTCAGTTCTTCACTGGAACCGACGCAGCAGGAGAGATATGGCACTTCAGTTAGTGGAAGTCGTTAGCAGTCAGCAGCATTCAGGCAGCAAATTTCTTCAGTTTTTGATTAAATTTCACAGTTCAATGCTAAAGACCCCAAATTTCCCAGTTCAAATCCCAAAGAACCCAACTCCAATCATGAAAACAAAAGAAAATGCCAATAGGAACCTATTTCCTCAGACAAATTTTATAGTTAAACATGAAATGTCAAGAAAAGAGCAACAAAATTGAAGGGCAAAGATATTGCATGATTTCATGGAAAATCAAGAAAAACTTACAGTTAAAACTTCTCAACCTCGTAAGAATGAAGACAGTGCATGAAATTTATTCTACCGAGACTATTCGCTGATTACTGCTTATAGGCAAGGCAGGGGAAGGTAATGGACAACTGATAGGACTAGGTATTAGTGATGTGGGAAACCGAAAGGCTGGAAAACGTCGTTTCTCAGTATGCGAGGTAAGAATCAGGCATACTCCACCACCGCAAGGGCAGAGTATCTCTCGGTCCTCACTTTTGAGCCGCACTGCACTGGAGTTTGACACTGCCCAAAGGGAAATCCTTCAACCATTATGTAACCTCTGCAAGCGGATAAAAAGGAAAAAATTCCATAATCAAGTATGTAACCTATGCAAGCGCAATGAATTCGTGAATGGCCTAGCGATTCTGAATAAAAAGAAGCCCTAAAAATTTTCCACTAACTAAATATTTTCAATGCAACAAATTTCTTCAGTTTCTGATTAAATTTCACAGTTCAATGCTAAAGACCCCAAATTTCCCAGTTCAAATCCCAAAGAACCCAACTCCAATCATGAAAACAAAAGAAAATGCCAATAGGAACCTATTTCCTCAGACAAATTTTATAGTTAAACATGAAATGTCAAGAAAAGAGCAACAAAATTGAAGGGCAAAGAGATTGCATGATTTCATGGAAAATCAAGAAAAACTTACAGTTAAAACTTCTCAACCTCGTAAGAATGAAGATAGTGCATGAAATTTATTCTACCGAGACTACTCGCTGATTACTACTTACAGGCAAGGCAGGGGAAGGTAATGGACAACTGGTAGGTTCAACAGTGATATCGAAGAGGCTAGAACGTCGTTTCTTTGTATGCGAGGTAAGAATCAGGGATACTCCACCACCGCAAGGGCAGAGTATCTCTCGGTCCTCACTTTTGAGCCTCACTGCACTAGAGTTTGACACTGCCCAAAGGGAAATCCTTCAACCAGTATGTAACCTCTGCAAGCGCATAAAAAGGAAAAAATGCCATAATCGAGTATGTAACCTCTGCAAGTGCAATGAATTCGTGAATGGCCTAGCGATTCTGAATAAAAAGAAGCCCTAAAAATTTTCCAGTAACTAAATATTTGCAACTACCATTTTTTTTTTCATCGAACGGCTGCATATGTTTCAATCGTCTAACATATAATCTAACGGTTTCACATTATGACACGATGCACATCAGCAAAGTTGTTTTCAAATAATAACGCCTTACGGCGTAATAAAGAGAATTTTTGTTATGAGAAATAGAGTTTACTCTAAGTTCATCTACATATTCGAGTGTTAATTTCATGCTTGTCGTAAATTTTATATTGTATATGAATAACAATAGTCTTTGTATACAAGAATGTGAATGCCATTTTAATATGGAGACATTTTTTGGAAGGAGATATTGTTCTTTATGTTATGGTTTATTTTCTTAACTCAAATCTCTATTTATTCTTTCTCTATATACATAAGAAACAAAAAATACAAAGTAATTTCGGAATTTAAAGTTATAGTTTTATATTTATAATTACAAATCTAGTTTCTTATAAACTATTTTACACACATCTATTTATTCAAATATATTATATTGTGAATATAATTTCTACCTATATTTGATTACAAAATTATTGTATTCCCTACTAATTAAAAAAACTTTATTAATAAAGAATTGAATGCCAAAGTGCGATTTTTTTTATGTATACATTATTTATTTTATACGTAGTTGAATTTTCATTACCTATTATCTTCAAATCCCATTGGGAGGTATTGAATATGGAAGCCAACTTTAGGTAAATATACATTCACATTGTCAACATGGAAAAAAAGAAATTATAATCCTAAAATTCTCTTACCTAATATATTTTAAATATATAATTGAGTTCCAACTATTAAAAACAAAGGCAATATTAAGAACGTCCTAGAGTTATAAAAGGTAATTGACATAGAAACATAAAAAATTTCCTCATGAAAACATAAAAATGTTAATCTTAATTGAGTCATTAAAAAATTAAAAATGGATAATATAAAGTATCACAATTTTCTTATAGAACTAAATGCTCCTATATGAAACAATGATGGCTTTCATGAGTCTAAGCAACGAGAGAGGTGGGGCAAGCTGTTGAATTGGTGAACATGTCTTGCTCTATGGTGTTGGATATTGGGCATAGCTTTCTTGATCTTGTATACAAAATGTTGTAAATTTGCATGTAGCTTATACTACACTAACCATGAAATTATCAACATTATTAAAAATAAAAAAAAAACTAATATTATAAAAAAAGTATATAAAACTATTTACTTGTGAATCTAATAGCCTAAAACATTTCAATCATCTAACATTTGATCCAATAACTTACACATGGACACATTGACAACTATGGAATTTTTTTTCAAATAAAAGCCTTACGACTTAAAAATTATTAAAAAAATAAAATAAAAAATTGATAAAATTATATTAAATAATTATGTCTTATATTAAAAGCTTAAAATTAAATTGATTTACAAATCTATGAGCATTGAATAACCTTAACATATTTCCATAGTATTTGTAATCATAGTCTATTTAAAAACTTGAGGCACTATTACTAAATGTAAAATTAGATACATATGCATTCCTTATTCTTAATTTAATGTAAAAGTACAATTAAAAACAGCTTTATTGTCAATTTAATACTTGATAAATCTAAGCCGATTAAAAAAAAACTTTTATTACATGTTATTTGAATACCTCGTGTAATTAATCTATTCATATTTTTTTTGGTAGTACTTAATGTAATTAAACTATTTATAATGTTTTTCCCTTATTACATTATAAACAAATATTTAATGTAAATTCACTATCATTGTACTAAATTGTTAGGTATTATATTAACATCAGAATAAGATTGAAATGTTTTAGTTAAGGTTTTATTGCATTATTTATTTATGAATAATTTTAAAATTTATTTATTGAATTTTTATATGATATATTTTTTATTATAAAAGAAATAATATTTATATAATAATTTAAATAAGTATAGAATATCAAACTTGTTATAAAAACAAATCAAGAATAAATATATATTAAAAAAAAAATATGAAACTTAATAAAAAATTTATTTCCTTCACTTTGATAACATTTTTTACCCAAAATTTTATTTAAAATTTTTTTTTATAAATGATACAAAAAAAATTATTATTATTTTGTATCATAAATATTCAATTTTTGTAAGTTTTGGTAAGTATATCTTTTTTATTATATAAAGAGAGTTTTATCAATATAATAGTTTAATATAAAACTTTAAACTAAATATAAAAAATTTAAAAATAATATATATATATATATATATATATATATATATATATAACTCTCCTCGAGATTTAGGAAACATTTTACTGGTATTTAATATCAATACTCAATGTAATTTATTTTATTATTTTTTTAGTCATATCACTTTTCAGCATGGCTGACTTTTTATCACTAAAATTTAAAATAAACTAAACTTTTATATCTAAAATACACTTTATATTGATAATTTATTAAATCAAAATATTATTTTAATATAAATTTCATATCAATATTATTAATTATCATCTTTTTTATATTAATATGAAATTAATATTAAAATATCTTAATTAATATTATATCAAATTATTTTATTTATAGATAACATATTTTCCCTTTTTTAATTTAGTATAAATATTGAATGTTAATTTTCGGTGGATACATGTAGTTTACTAACACTAATTAATATTTTTATAGAATTAATATTTTTTTTATTTTTATTTTTATAATAAATTTCCCAGTTATAATGGTGTAGCCAAAAAAAAATTATAATTGTGTAGCTAGAAAAAAATGAAAGTTTACTTCATATAATATACTGTCAGCACTGCTGATTAATATTGAACTATTTTGTATTATATTATAAAGTCATAAAATATATATATTTTTTTAATTTAAAAGTAAGTCATATTATATGAATTATCATTATGAGAGTTATATATATATATATATATATATATATATATATATATGAATATGTTGATGGCTAATATTCGCTAAGACTAATGGGTTATGGGACCTTAAGAGAGGACAAAGAATCTAAGTTTGATTCCTCAAAATCTTGTTTACGGTCAAGAAAGGGAAATAAGCACTCCAAGATTGTTATAGGTGTGATGTCTTAATGGGTCGGGAAGATTGGAAGTGCTGACGGATAGTGAGGAATTGAGAGCGGTATGAGTAAGAGTGAGGCACTCTAAAAGAGAGTGTTTTTCATCTTCCACTTGCTTAGAATCACAAATGCAATGTCGGATTATATCATTCGAGGGGTCTTGGGAATAGACCACAGCGATCTCATAGAGCTCATGAGGGTATTCTGTTGCTATCTTAGCGATGTTAATTTTCTTATTGTTGGACAACACAAGGAGATAATTACGATTCTCAAGGGGGGTGGCGGGGGCGAGGAGGTTTTTGATCACATCCTTATAGTATCTTAGCTTCCTTTTTCCCTCCGGCTCACATTTCCTCCCATAACTTGTCCTTAAACATGGAGGTAATAGTATTTTTGATATCTTTGCATCCATATTAAGTTCCTCCTTAATTCCCCAATGGTTGAACGGTGCCACAGGCATCCTTATGCCACCCACGCTTGAGACAAAGGTAAGGGTTTTAACTACGGTTAGAAGTAATTCTAGGGGAGCCTTTTGATTTCATGGTGTCGAGCTTCTTCTTATACATCGAATATCTAAACATAGTCGTGCTTTCAATAAGGAAAAAACTGATTCGATCGAAGAGGATAGGATAAGGAGTATTTCCCTTGATATTCGTGTTGTAGGTTATGAATTGCTTTTGAATCATATCCAATCTTCCTCCATGACTCTCTTGATATAACATACAATCTACAAGAGTGCCTGTATAAGACAACAAGGATGACAAGGGTACGAAAGAGGACACCTTTTACTCCAAATGTAAAGATCGTAGACTTATAGTTGTTTTCAAAATCATAATAAGTTTTCCAACCCCAAATAATCATTTTCTCGATGCTATAATTCGAGTTGAAATGATGAGGGAATTTAATGCCCAAATACTTATAAGAAGAAACCTAATCTAAGCATTGGTTATTATATAAGAAACTACCATGGGTGGTATTTTTGGATTTAATGATCATGACTTTTGCATTTTCGGTATCCATTTGTCATGCCATCTTGGAGCGGTAGTTCTGAAGAATGCAGGTTGTTTCTCAAGGTCATCATGAATTTTTGCAAGAAGAATGATATCATCATCATAGAGGAGAAGAGTAATGAAAACACCACCAAGCTTGGTGCCCTTGCACCTCTCGGGTCCTAGACACTCCTCTAGCTTATCGATGTATATTCTAAAAATGGTAGGGGATAGGGAGACCCTTGGTTAACTCAATATTGCATTTAATTTCTTTAGAGCACCCTTGATTGGTTTAATATTTGGTATTTGTCTCATAGAGACAAATCACATAAATCGTTAACTCGGGAGGGATCATAATCTATTTAAGTCTCTCCCCAATTTTATCTCAAGGAATAGTGTCGAAAGCTTTGCTAAAGTCAAAAAAGCAACGGAAGAGATTGAATTTATTATTGCAACATTCCTCTGATTCTAAGAGTGAAGATATGAGTAAGTATTCGAGTGATGTCTCCTAAACCTAACTTTGCCCTTCAGCTCTTTCTCCCTGGATTTCAAGCCAAAGACTAGATTCTTCTCTAAAATGCCCATAAAGCTTGGCAAGATATGGATAACCATAATGGTCATGTAGTTAGATGGAACACTCTTGTCCCCTTTTAAATATAGGTACAATAAGGATTTACGTCCAAATCCGAGGAAGCCATGTGTTACGACTAAATTGAGAAGCTTGTGAAGATAAGGAATGAGGATAGATCTTTTCATTTTAAGAATCTCAACTTGATATCCTTCAATATCTATATCTTTCCCATTAGTGAGCTTATTAATACCGGACTCGATGTTGTTAAGAGAGAATACATCTTCCTTAATTAGAGTGATTAAGAGGGTGCCTCTCTCTCTCTACATATATATATATATATATTAATAAAATAATTCTATATAAATATGAAAATCCAATTTATTAGAAAAATAAATGAAAGAAATCCAATTTCGTGTTAATTTATATTCCATAGTTTATAGTCATGTTGATATAAGTTTGATATATGTTGTGTATAATTAAAATAATATACATTTATTAAAAATATAAATAATATTTATTTATTAACGAAGTTTTATGACAATTTAAAAAAATAAAACAAAAGTAAATAAAAGAAATATATATATATATATATATATATGGGTTTTCTATATATTTTAAAATATAAATAAAATTAAAAATATTTTTTCCCTTTAATTATATAAGTAAAGGCGTAGTTTAATTTAAAGACGAAAAAATTTAATTTTTTTTCGGTGGAATTCACTCAGCTCCTAACAATACATTTTCAATAATTTTTGTTATTCAAAATATATTTTTGAATGTATAATTGCATTCGACACCATGAAAAACCCTTGAACACTCGAATTATGTAGATTAAGCACTTTAAAGTCAAGCTTTTAAAAATATCTATTGGATTTTGGTTAAAATTAACGAAAAAATGTTGGAAAATGATCATTTCCTCTATAAGTTAGACTATGCCTATAAAGCAATATACTACAATAAAATGAGAGAAAAAATGTGAATAATATAATTTGACTTATGACTATGAATTCAATTAATATTGTAAATTTATGTTACATATTTAATTAATAATTTTGAAAGAATAAATGATAATGTTTGAAGAAATTGATATAAGGATCGATAAATTGATAAAAGGATGCATTAATAATCATGATAACAATGAAAATGAAAAAAATGAGGAAAAGAGCGGAAAAAGTAGTAGGTTTGAGGGAGGAATGGGAGGAGAAAAAGATAGTGGATTGGGAAAACCAAACGAGATAAAAGAGAGAATATAACAAATTATAGATAAATCGGAAGAGAAAATAAATAATTATAAAATGCGAGAGAGGAAAAAGGGGAAGGGAAAAAAGTAAAAGGTGTGGTTAAAATATTATTAAAAAAATCATTTTTATTTTCTTATAAATATGTTTAAGGTTAAATTTGATCATCTATTAGTTATTGATGCATTAAACATTCATATTGATTTTTTCTACATAAAAGCATAGTCTAATAACGTCTAAATTTCACATAAAAACTATGGAAATCTAGATTAGAGCGATTAAGTTTCAGAATTTTGAGTGCCACAGAATCTGATGATATTGAATCCATTTCCACCATTAAAGAAAACATGATTCAAACACTCGTACAAAATATTTTGTTAAGAAAATGACTACATTAATGACTAGATTTCACAAGTTTTCGCCTCAAACATATATCACTATCATATATCATTGTAATCATTATATTAAGGACACTCATCTCACAAGTATTGCGATCTATCCCATATAAGAACACAACTATATATCTTTGTTACATATTGTCATACATTATGAGGAGACTCCTCATATATCACAGCCATTATCACAGCCATGAGCACATGTATGACTTCTTTGTAACTCAATAGTGAGGAGCTTTAACAACTTTCTTTCCAACACTATTTTCCAGCACTCTTTTCTTATTTATCATGCAAGTTTATTTGAGTCTCTCATAATGAGTGGTGGGACCACTTGAAAGTACAACCTGAGTAAAGTCACATACAAGATATATCCATAAAATTATATCAAACATTAATTTTCTTACCAAATCCATAAAAAAATAATATTATTCGTGATATTATTTTCTTTCAACATATCTGTTTGTGCCTTGTGGCCATCATAATAACATAATGAAAATTTATTACGTCATGTTATATAATCACCTGAAAAATCTGTAATTTTTTATTTTTTCTAACAATTAAGTTGAAAATAATCCACGGCCAACTCAAGGTCATGAAAAATTTACACCCTGTTTTGAATATTCCAAAATATCAATTAAATTGAATTTAAGTTAGATTCTGCCATAGTGAAATACCACCGAAACGATCTGCTAATTACGGGTGTCCGTAATATCTTTAATTTGGACAAGGATTTCTTCGGAAGAATCTAAAAAAACAAAAGTCTTCGGACGAATCTAAAACTTGATACGACTAAATTTACGCGGATAAAAATTTTCGAACGTTCTACTGGAAATGTAAATTTTTCCCATCAATCACATTCTACATACTATGTGCTATGACATCAAAAGTTGAATTTCGCGAAGTATTGGGTGAGGTTATTTACAACTTACGTTGCCACGAAAAAAAATTGGTTTCGGCGTTTGACAGCGACTAAAACATTGTGCCATAGATGGCTACCATAAAAACCGAACGTTCTTGCTGAAGAAGTGAGTGCTCTGATGTAATTAACTAGGAGCCTGTCAAGACTAATGCGATTTCGCAGACTAGAAAATTCCATTAATGGTTCTACAGCCCACCAGTGTTTCAATTTCAGACGTTTAGATTTGAGTGATGGAGCTGTACGCGTATTTCATTTCTCCTGCTAAATAAATATATATGTGAAGACTTTTTTGGCATCATAGCATTCCAATTTCAGCAGTCTATCTTTGAATAGCGGAGGTGTACAGGTAATTTCTTTGGCGGTGCCCGATACCTTCATATCTGCAGGATCAGTTAAGTTATAATATTTGTAATATGTTGGGCGTGTTGGACATCCTCTCTACGGTAGCGTTATGCATTCCCTCAAGCAGGAGCATACCATTAATGCTTGAGCAGCTCTCTGCTTTATTTCGCACCCTCTGTCGGTTTATTCAGAGAAGTGCTTCAAATATGCAGAGATCAGCTTACTTCCGAATAATCCTCCAACCTATGACACTTACTCTGAAATTTTTTAC
The DNA here is from genome assembly GCA_034641835.2 of Pinus albicaulis. Taxonomy (NCBI): domain Eukaryota; kingdom Viridiplantae; phylum Streptophyta; class Pinopsida; order Pinales; family Pinaceae; genus Pinus; species Pinus albicaulis. The sequence goes on from JAXQQM020060659.1 coordinate 15,567, forward strand.
AGTTCTACCATTCCATACTAAAATCTTATGGCCGGCTATGCTTCCTCGATGTAGGTCATTTCTTTTTTCTCTATTACATTTAGATCATTTGGGCTCAGATGTAGGTCATTTTACTTTTTCTGGTACAGTAATAATTCCACTTAGTATATGTATAGCAGTGTATAAAAATGAGAAATGTTTTATGAAGATCTATCTGTACGTAAGTCTTTCCCAAAATTTTGATTATACATGTTTTTTTTTCGGTAATATATACATTCTTATTGATAATTTATCAAATGGTCTCCTTTTACTAATCTTTAGGCAATATGATCGTGTCACTTCATGTGATTGATTGTTTTTTGTTACCTCAACTTTGCTTCCACTTAGTTATATATGACCTTGGGCAGATGAAATCGAACTGATACAGTAAATTTCGGCAAATGACAATTATTGTGCACGCTTTTGTGCTCTTCCATGAAGGGTTTAAACATATCAAATTTTGTAACGAAGTCTGTCTACCAAAATTTTGTAAGGTGGGTAGAATTCAGCTCCCCGTTGACTATGAAAAAACTTAAATCTGGCTTTGAAATATTGGAATATAAAGGCATTTCCAGACACGTCTAGTATAGATTAATAATAACTTCAAATCTGTCATGTTCAATAAAATCAAATCTTTTGAATTCAAAACATTTTCAAAATTGCAAAGAAAACTTCAGTAAAGTTTACACCTTGAAAAATGCATATTTGTTATTCATTTTTTTTAACTAAGTTTGATAGTATAAGTAATTACATCAATAATTTGATAATAGGTCTTCATCATATATTTAATCATGTATCTACCAGGTAAGTAATATATGTTTATTATATTTACATCTTATGTTACGTATTTTTTTAAATATTCTTAAATATTTTTTTCTTATTTTTCCTCAGAGAAGAAATCGATTTTTTTATTGAGAAATAAAGAGCTACACTACACATCTATTTAAGCATTTTTTTTTATAGGTCTTTGGAGATGCCTTCATAAAAGAGAAAACAGTCGTTGTTAGCCAGCCCAAGCAAAAATCAGTCAAACCAAAAATCAGTCAACCAAATACCAAGGTTTTCTGCAAACAACATTTTACCATCAAGTATCAAGAAAAACGCTCGCGTCTATTCCCGGGCCTCCTCTTGTAGGGGAAAACCCAACCCAACAGAACATAGGAGAGGTCATATAAACCATAGTTGGAGTCACCAAAAATAAAGTGTAAAAGTATGTTCTGTCCGAAAATACCGAAACATGTCCATATGAAAATAAAGCAGCTACAATATACATAAAAGAAAACTAGTCACAAGATAAAAATATGGATTAAACATTAGGAGAAAGGAGGAAAATCCAGCTCCACTATTCCATCAAAGTCTATTTCTCAAATTTTCCAGCTGCCTAAATCCTGCTGTACACCCTCGGAAAGAAGGTCTACTGCATCATTCTATTCCCTCTAAATGTGAGACATAGTAATGTAAGAAAAATATTCTTTCAGCATCCATAGTTCCTCAAGAATGGGAATTAACAAATAGTTTGACATGAGAATTCCTTATTGAACCATTTTATCATGTTATATCTGAATCTCCATAGAAAAAAATCCCCATGTGAATAAGCCAACACAAAAGATAGTGGAGGGCTTTGAGTTCTGCGTAATTATTGGTTCTGCGACCAAGGCTTATCAAGGAGCTTCCAGTCTTGTGCTCAAGCTTAAGTGGATCACTATATCCGCCCCATGGATATTTTCAACTCTGGAGGCTCCGTCCGAAGTATGTCTAAGGGATTTCACCCCTTATAAACTCGGGAATGATCACCTTGGGCCTTGTTTTTGTTGCTCTACATGCATTAGCTCATAGATTTCCGCGCTTTCAGATGCTATAACTTGATACGGAGTCCCCTCGTCTCTAAAAATAACTTTGTTCCTAGCCAACCAGATCCCAGGAGATAAGAAGGGGGAGTGCTTTCCAATTATCCCCTTATGGCTACCATTCCACAAATTCTGCCACGCTTCTGTGCACTTCCCCCACTACTACTCTGTGATTCTTATCAACTTCAAGATTCAACTCAAACTAGCTTGTTGAAGGTATAATGGATGAAAATACGAGAGAAGATTCAGCATGTAATTTGCAAATAGGACACCACCTCGACCCTTCCTCCTTCCTTTTTTGGATATTGTCTAAGGTTGGGACTTTGTTTTTATATTGCACCAAAATATTTGCCTGGCATTAGAATTTCCAGACCGTTTTTTCCCACCATTCTTGTGCCTCCCACCCCTTCTTGTACAAAATGAATGAATATCTGAACTTTGGTGAATATTTTAGCGAGGCATGAACCCACGGCGGCAGTTCATCGGGCCGATCGCTGGATTTGAACATTTGACCGCACCAATTCGTTTGTGTAGAGATGCCAAGCCTCATTCCATTGAAGATCTAGTTGTAGTTCTTCGCCTCACATCCACCATTGCCGCCAAATCAAGGAGGATCCCACTTTCACTATTTGGGTTAAGAAATGAAGCCGTTTTGATGATATGTGATTCCTCAACTCTTCACGCAGGGAAAGCCCTTCGTTGCATCTGACCCAGGATTCAAGCCCAATTATGACATATTCACCATTCCCAACTTGCCAGATGAGCCCTTCCTCAACAATTTTTAGATACCCCATAATGGCTTTCCACACCACGAAGCCCGAGATAGTTTTCCGGGGTCCACAAGGAATCAATCAAAGGGATTGGATCAATGTATTTTACTTTCATGACTAAAGTCCATAGAGAGTCTTTGAAGAGGATTATCCAGCCCAATTTTGGTCCCATGGAAGTCACGAAAGAGGTAAGTTCTTCTATACCCCAACTGCCCCATTATTTCGGTCTCACTATTCTCTCCCAAGCCACCCATGGTAGCATTGATTCCTCCTTTGAACTTACCCACAAAAATTTACTACAGATTTTATGGGCCCTGTCCAAGATTCCTTTTATCATCCAAGGAGAGCATCACCTAGTAAACGGAGATGGCCATTAGCACAGACTTGATTAACACCATCATGCCTGCTCTCTATAACACCTTGTGATTCAGAGCTGTTGTACTTTTTTTTTCAATTTTTTACACCATCCACATCCAGATAATGATTCGTAGGGTCCAGATTGAGGAAGAACCCAAGGTATCTAAAGCTTTCATCCATCAACTTGATCTCAACGGGGAGCTCTCCTACAAGCCTCTTCGATTCCTCTCCCGAGACGCCTTCTATTGGAATAGAAGATTTTTGTACATTAATGTCATGCTCGTGGCCATGAGGAAAAGATCAAGTGAGGATTTTATATGATTGATATCCTTTCTACTACCATCACTGAATGAAAAGATATCATCCACAAAGTTGCGTTAAGTGAAGTTTTATCACTACTTTTATACCTTTAATGTTCCCTTTCCTTTTAGACTCCACCAAAAGCTTACGTAAACCTTCTACTACCAGGAGAAATAACAGAGGTGAAAGGGCACCCATGTCTTAGCCCTATTTAAATTTTCAAAAATCGAGACGTTTCCCCATTGATCAAAACAATAAAGCTTCTGTCTGAGATGCATCTCATCGCCCAGTTGATAAAATCAATGTTGAAACCCAAATGAGTCAATAATTGTCTAATATATATCCAGTTTATCTTTATGTATGCCTTTGATGTATTTTAATGATCATCCCTTTCCTCTGTTCCTTTTAATGTTGTGTAGAGCTTCTTGGGAAACCACTATTGCTTCATGTTTAAACCTTCATTCAAAGAATACAAATTGTCCTTTGAGATGTTCCTAGACACGATCAATTTAACCACGACATCTATGACTTTTGAAATAATTTTGTAGATGCGGTTAGAGAGTGGAATGGCTGAAATCATCAAATGACCCGAGGCTCATCCAACTTTGGAATAAGGGCTATGAAGGTTGAGTTCATAGGTTGAAATAACACCCTTTATCCTTGATTCTTCCCACAATAATTGTTATTTCCTCCCCAAATATTCAAAAAAATGTTGGTAGAATTCAAGCGTATTATACGGCGAGGTGATTATCCTTACATTGCCTTAATCTCACTTCTTCCACTTCCACTTATTTTATTCTTATTGTAGTCACACTTATTTTATATATATATATTATTTATTCACTAATATATTACGAATACTAATATCTACGGTTTCATTAAATAATTGCAAAAACATATGCAACTTGTTTTTATTGAAGTGTATTATTATCCCAAAGTTACATCACCATGTCCTCAAAGTTATGGCCTTGGTGGCTAGGGTTTTTCCTTAACTAAACATGGTTTTGTGCATTCTATGTTCCTCCAAGATCAATTCCCTCTTCTTCTCCCACAATGACTATATCTTAAAGTGGCTTTGGTGGTTTGTTCCTTGCGGGGGTGGTATCCATCTTATATTCCACAATGCCCCACTCTAGTTCAATCGGTTCTCGTTAAAGTTAGTATTGGTGACTTGGTGCATTTTGGGGAAGCGTCTTCAAATAGTTTGTATTATGGAAGAATCAATGGTCAATTGTTGTAGATAAGTTGATTTCCCTCATACTCATCATGATGGTAATTCTTCTTTCTCGACATAATGAAGAGCTTCCCTAATTCTCCATGCCTTCTTATTCGAAATCTCCAATCGTCACTATTAACATAGTGAAAAGGTGTTTCCATTTAGAAGCTCTTGTATGATGAAAATGTGGTATAGGTTGAAGCATGAGATGTAACAACAAGTAGAAACCTATATTTGAAAATAAATGCAATTAAGAAATATAAGGGACCTCGACGAGAGAAAGTTTGGACAATGACTATATTAAAGAAAAAATGTCATTCAATTCATAGGCCATTAAAGAATTTGAGGTAAAAATCGTTTGCAGAAAAAACAACTTATGTCTTTGCAGAAATAAACTTTAAATATATCAATAATATTGAAGACAATGATGTTATCCCTGTTGAAGATCATGGTATCATCCCCGAGGTAAATGTATTTTGAGAAAAGGAAGAAAATTAACACCATATATGTTTAAAGTTTACCCAAAGAACCCATTGAATGTAGCTGGAGTTAAATTTTGCATCTAATGAGTAGCACACCTTGAGTACACCCTTATGGTAAGAAGCAAATACTACATGATAATAGCATCTTAAATAAATATGTTTTTATCATGTATTTCAATTTTACAATGTGGAAGTGCGATTAAAAATATGTGGTCTTTAACAACTTTTTAGATGCAAATTGTTCTGTGAAATGTGGACCTATACTTGAAATTTGAGTAAACATAGATCAATATAAGTTAAAAGACAATAAAAATAATAGTTTATCCTATTTTATTATTTTTTCTATTATTTTAAGAATTTTACTATAGTCTCCTCCAATTTTATACCTTAAAATTTCTCTAATAAAAAGGTGACAAGAGGTTCTCCTCCTAATCCAACTAGAAATGCTTATATCTTTAATTTTCTCAACAAAATGCCAAATTTAATTTTTGTAAGAAGTATCTTTATGAATTTTTTGTGTTCAAGTCCGATATTTCTTGAAAACCAAGACCAATACCATATTTGCACACTTTTGACAATAATTATTGATCTCCCATTAGAGGGATATTGTATAAGATGTAATGCCCCTCATACTCCTTAGTGAATATTAAATATTTTAATTTACCTCTATTGAAATTAATTGGAAAATTGTGGGTCATGTTGAACGGCTCGGTGTGAATAAGTAATACCATACCGAATAAGTGATACCTTATGAATTTTCCCAGAGGTTTAGATCATCCTATATTTTTATATGTGACATTGAGACTTATTTTATTTCGATTCTCAGCCATCACTTATGAACAAGGTGTTTGTTCTTTGACATTCCATATTTTTCCATCAAATATTCTTTAATAATTAAGTTGATATTATATCGTCTAAACTTAAAGTAGTTGGATCATTACTTATGGACACAACCAATCTATCCCACATGTTTCGTAAATAACACTATTAATTGATACACTTTTGTTCATATAAAATATTAATAGAGGTATAAAATAGATAAAATAAAATAGTATTGAAAACATTTATATGTTTTTTTTTTTCATTGTGTCTCCATCACCAGTCCTCATGTCATCTAACTTTTTTCATAGGAAAGAATTTTTCTCAAAAGCTGGAGACGAGTCTAACATAAATTCACTAACTTATTCACAATAAATTCCTTGTAGCTTATCATATAAATTTTAGTAATACTAAATCTTAGGCACATAATTGTATTGTGCGATTTTTATTTGGATCCAACATGTTCCAATCTCCTATCAACATCACTTATGTTGTAATAACCAAATCTGATAATCCTATGATCACAACTCAACATATTTCCATTTTGAGATTACAAAACTTAAAATATTGCCCATCAGATTTACCTCCTTGATCCCACACTATGTAGGGTACTACGTATAGCATGTACACGGTGTTATGCATAACACGTAAAACTCATTATATAAATAATATAACACATACCACACAATAAATATCTTCTCGTTCTTACCCCCTTGTGATCTGGTATATACGATGTTATGTATAACATGTGAAGCTCATTATATAAATAATATAACACATACCACACGATAAATATATTCCCTTCAATGTTAATAGTTACATTCATACCACTAAATGTAGGATACGATATTTCTTCATAAATCCTGAAAATAGAGCCCACATCCAAATTGAGCGGGGATATTGATATTTCTTGATAAATCTCACACGAAATAGAGCCCACATGCAACTCGGATGCAACGTGGATCTCATTTCAACTACTCTTCCATTAATTGATGATGATGATGATGATGGTTAACGTCCATTGAGACCAATATTTGGTATTGGACCTAAAGAAAAAAGTTATTAATTTGATTTAAGATTTTATTCCTATGCTCAAAAATCTTGGAGAGAAACTCCTCCCAAGCTCACTATAATTTTGACATCTTAAAAGTATAGGAAAGTCGACATTGCAACAAAGAATATGAAATTGAGCTGTGCTTATACACGAGGCACTTTCTAAGAGGAAGTGATTTTCATCCTCGATGTTCATATTCTCACGAGATGGTAGATCCTTTCCATCCATGGTGTTTAAGGCCTTGTCAATGACCTATTTCTTGAAGCTCATGAGGATTTGTTCTAATGTAGGCATATTAATTTTATTTTTTTGAGCTAGTTAAAACAAAAAGAGATACTTTTGATCTTCTAATTTGGGGTTGATGACCTCCTTATAATACCTTAATTTCTTTTTATTTGCTAGATCTTTCTCACACCACATTTTTTCTTTGAACTTAGAAGTAACAATTTTTTTAATGTTCTCAATGTTTTACTTGATACAGCATTTTCGTTGATCTCCTAATGGTTTAACCGGAGCTCTGGTCGCTCTTTATACCAACCTTGTTTAAGCCTTACGTAGTTTTAGGTAAAATTTAAAGCTAGCTTACGAAGTCTACGGTATCCTATGTTATTGAGCTTGTGCTTGTACCACAGAAGCCTAGTCATAGGTAGCTGTATAACGATAAAGAAAAGACTGGCTTCTATAAGGAGAATATGATAGGGTGTATTTCTTTTAATTTTTAAGGTTATACGTTATAAAACATACGGATTTGCTCAATATTTCTCCCGAGATTCTCTAGATATCTTTGCAGCCCAATCCTCACATCCATATAACATAACGAGGTGACTAAAGTTTTAAGAGAACTTTCTATCCCATTACGAGTTTTCATTTCACTATTATTTTCCGGGCTCAAGATAAGCTTTGCACCCATTAATCCTTTTAAAAATCTTTATAGTTCCGGTTGAGCTTGTGATGAATATCAATTCCTAGGTACTTGTAAGAAGAGACTTCCTCCAAGTTATTGTCATACATAAAATTAGCGTAAGTGTCCTTCTTGGATTTCATAATCATAAATTTTGTTTTGCATGAGTGTTAACGGACATGCACAGCGTAGTAGAACAAAAATCCTTAAGAAGTCGAAGTTGCTTATCAAGATCAGATGGGCACCTTGCGAGAAGAACAATGTCGTCGGCACATAGAGAAGAAGGATGATGACTATCCCGGCTAAGATCATGCCGGCACTTCCTGCTTCCTCTAAAAAACCTTCTAGATTGTCGATGTAAATTCCAAATAGGGTAGGGGAGAGGGCAACCTTGTTTAACTTTGATATTACACTTAATATCTTTCGACTACCCCTCATTTCTCTTTAACTTGGAAATTACATTCTCGTATAACCTTATATCGATTGCTCTTAGCTCAAAAGGAACATTTAGCTCTTATAATATTCCATAGGTTATTTCTTCTTCTTTTTTTCCACGAAAAAAAACGAACTTTCTATTATAAATAGATAGTTTCGGAGCATATGCATAACATTTCTAACATGAGAGCCATTCCCTTTTACACGAGGAGTGGAATCAAAAGTGCTAAAACACACGAGAAGATGTTAGCACCTCTAAAACCATAAAAGACCCATAACGGTGCTTGATGCGTCTCTTTTAGCTCATCATCACTAGAAAAGAGGATGAGAGCAAAGAGAGGGTGCACAATAGCCATGTTGTACTATCGATCATAAAGTGGCGGTAGGAACTATCCCGGCCACAGCAACCATGAACATCGAGAGAACAAAAAGGGAGCCCGAACCTCCTTACATAAGGAAAACGATTCTGGACTCAATATAGTAGCATGTTTCGAGTTTTATAAGTCCAAAAAAAAACGAGAACATAAATAAACGGCATAATTACACAAAGAAGGTTGTTCCGCGGACGAAACGATCCCATTAATCACTTCGGCCCTGCGCGAGTCCCCCGAGCCCCGAGTTGAGCACCTTCTTTAGATAAAAGATCTGCTTGATGGTTTCTTTCCCTGTAGATATGAACAACGAAATTCTGAGAAAAAGATTTAATGCGAAGAACCTCCTTAAGTAATGGTAGTAAAATAAAATTCTGCTGATGCGAGTCCCATTGAACCGAGTTTACTACATTTCACAAGTCACCCAGTGCAACCGTCTTTCGATGAATAGAAGTAAGCCAACGAGAGAAGATGGTGGAGTGCTTTGAGTTCGGCGAAATTATTTGTCCTTGCCCAAGGCCAACGGAAGCCTGGAGAGTGTTTTCGGTGGAAAGATGGATGACCAAACCGGCACCACAAAATTGTTTCACCAGAAGCCCCATCAAAATAAGCCCAAGGTGGTGATTAATGAACTCATTGTGATATTTGCGAAACTACGGTACACGGTGGAGGAATACTATCATAAATTGCAGCTCATACTGCTTTGCGGAAACGGCTAAAGGAAAGGGAGAGTCATTAAGAGCATCTTGTTGCGCGCAATCCGAGTTCCCCACGCGATAATGAGAGGAAAGGCCCTTATCTTATCATACGAAGCCTCCTGCCACCGGGGAATTCGGCTTTGAGAAAGGTACTCTCCATGCCATCTCAAAGGGATATTCGTCGGCCGCAAGGTCTTGTCCACGGAGGGCTGGAATTGAAAGGACAAAGAGGAAGAGATGTTGAAGAGTTTCTTCATCGGACTTGCCGAGAGAACACACGACTCGGCCTGGCCTCGTTTTCTCGAGAAAAGTCACAAGTTGGAACCTTATTATGCAGATGCACCGGAAAAAAGTCGAATATTGCGTGCAAGGATTTTGAGTTTCCGGAGAGATTTAGACCATAGCGGGATCCCCCGATCTTCTTGCGACATCGGCCATTTATACCCAAAATTTGGGAGTAGGATCGGTTTGTGCATTCACCCAGCGCAATTTATTTGCGGAGTCCGATATTCGAATAGCGAGAATGTGAAAGATCAGCAATATAGCTATTCCATTGCCCATCCATCTGTTCAAGATGCAGATCCGTGCTACGACATCCGGCCTTGCTTAAAAAGGGAATTATTCACGGGATCCGCCACCGATTCGAAAAATAATAGCCTTCCGAATTAATATGAGTGACCGACTCACGGGACGGAGAGAATAGTTGGCGAGCACCCAGCAGAGATCACGTCCTACCCGCACACAAGATCCATCAACGGCTGCCAAGCGAGACCTTTCTCAATTATCGAATAGAAACCACAATTGCTCGAACAATTGAGGCATTTTTGGAGAAGTTGCACCGGGACCGAACCCGGTCGAGTGAGCCTTGACTAATATATTTGCGTTTGATGACCAGACCGAGGAGGACTCTCCGTGAAGATTAGTCTCCCATGCTAATTTTGGCAGCCAAAAGATTTAGCAAAGGAAAAAAGATTTTTAATTCTGCCCTCACATCCTTTGGCTTAGAGATTTTGTCCCAAGCCACCCAAGGGTTGATCGAATCTTTGTTTTTACCCGGACCACGGAAAAGTTAAAAAACAATTTGTCGATGGAGAAAACAAAAATACCTTTAGGTACAGACGAGACTAGCCCAATAAGGCGGGATGGCCATCGGGCGGACTTTAATGAACCCGGGCGACCGCCCTCGAAAGCCACACAGGCTCCAATAGTTTAGTATTTTTCAATCTTAGCCGGAAGCCAATTCCGGGTCCCGGTTTACGCTTAGGAGTCGGGTTTTAGCAGAAACCCCAAGTATTTAAAATTTGCACGAGAACGGACATATGGTTCGGCGGTCTTCGAGTTACTGCGATCCCATCGCAGAGCCAGGACACGAAGGAGTGATTGTTGACATAAGAGTGTTGATTTGAAGCCCAACCGCCAGAAAAAGCTCCCGACAAAGACTTTAAGGCTCGGTATCTTCCAAAGATCCATTGAGAAATAACGGGATGTCATCGGCAAACATTAAATGCGTGATCCAGAGATCGGTGGCCACTTCAATCCATTTTATTTTACTGTCTTTTATCCTTATGAATCAGTGGGCGGGAACCTTCGGGCGCCGATAAGAAAGAAAATGCGACGGAGGGCAGCCACCGCACCGGGGCCTCGTTCATGAGAAAAAATGAGGTAGCACCATTGATCGGAAAACAGTTACTAACAGAAGAAACACGAGCGCCAGTCCATCTAACAAAATCATACACGAAACCAAGATGAGTAAGTAAAAGCCTTAAATATAACCAACTAAATCTGTCATAAGCTTTAGATAAATCAGTTGAAAGCTATAAGCCTTTCCTGTTGCCATTCTTTTTAAGACTATGCGGTGATTCTTGAGCCACACCTACGGCTTCATGGATTTGGCGGCCACTAGAAACCAAAGCGCTCGGAGGCAGAGATGCGAAAGAGAGGAAAGGCTTAATCCTGGAGGCAATAACTTTTGCTGTGACTTTATGAACACAAGAAGTACAAAGAGAGAGATAGGCCGGAAATCAGCAAAGAAGAAGGGCGGTCGGACTTGGGTATCAAGGCAAGAAAAGTGGAATTCAAAGGACCAAAGATTTGACCGGTGACTCCGATTCTTCGACAACGGCAACGAGATCGTCACCAAGCGTCTCGAAGAAATGCGAAAAGGAATTCAACGGTCAACCGTCACCTTGCTGGACTTTTGTCCTTTTGCATACCTTTAGCGATATCCTCGACCTCCTGGCAGAGCGGGTGCCAGCTATAACCTCATTACCCTGCGTCCACAAACCTTGGAAAGAAGCTAGCCACCGGATCATACTGCAATGGACACTTCAGCGGGGCTTTGAAAAGATCTTTGAAATAAGAAGTACCCAAAGTAGACAAGTCCTCGAAGAGGTGGCCACTTCTCCATTCCCCTTTGGAGAGGCAATTCCCGGATAGTGTTACCCACCTTTCGACCTTTGGCGTAGTTTTGGAAGAACTTGGTGTTTTCATCCTACTTGGAGCCATAATTCCACTGCTTTTTAACCTCCAACTCTCCTCCCTTAGCTGAAGGATTTTTCTTCTAGAAGGCCTCCAATTCAAAATTCTATTCCTTGCATCGATAGGAGACATAGCCTCCTCCATCGGGGTCTTCTAAAAGAGCTAATTCAAAATTGACCTTAATAAGATCCTCCTCCTCCCTTCTTCTTGATTGCGGCTTCCACTTCTTGGGCTTCTTTCATCATCTTCAAATTCTTCCAAAAGAAGGCACTCCCTAGAAGAATCCCGGCCCCAGCCAGGTCGACCTCCCAAGTTGGTGCAAGCAGGTTCTTGATATGAATCATCTTTGAGCCGGGAACGAGGGTTGAAACGGAAAGGCGCCCCGAGGTTTTATTTCTGCCTTTGATTTCAAGAAGGATAGGAAAGTGATCCGAAAAGCCCCCATCACCAATCCGGTCGCTTGATAGTTCGAGAGAGATTCCAACTAAATGCTCAACGAAGCGAGAAATCGATCAACTTCTTCCCCCACCCAATCTCTTTGTCCAACCCTTGTTCCTCCAAGTAGGTTTTGGTTCGGAAGAGGCATGTCCACCAAATGGATAGAGCGAGGTGGTTGATGAAAAAATCGGATAAAGGGTCGGCTACGGCCGACTCACCCTAAGTTGCTTCCCTAGCGAGAAATTGAGGTCACCTCCAATAAGTAAGAACTAGTGATTTACCCGGGGAGGAGCGAAAAAAAAAGAAGACCGAACCGTTCCCCTTTCCACACAAGGCCCATATATATTTAAAAGAGAATGGAATGATTGATCTCATTGGAAAACGGTTCCATGGCTTCCCAACATTCGGAGAACCCCAAGAAGAAACAAACTTCAGTTTAGAAGGATTGTAGCCGAGAGACCACACCACCGGATCTCCCCACGGCATCGAGGCCAAAAGAACCAACCGAGGGCAACATCTTTGATAAGACGAACGACCTCATCCCCATTGCCCAGGAGTTTCTTGGAGCAAAACGATATCGGTTTATAAGCACGCATAAGTTCTTTGAAGGCTAGCCTTTTAGCTGGCTAGCTAAGCACACACAATTAAAGGAGAGGACTACCATGGCACATCACCGAGAGGTGGCCGCTACACTCTAAGCACCGGGAGAGAGTCATGCGATTTCCATCGACGATATCAACAACAACTTTAGGTAGACATGGGAAATATTGGATTTACGACCTACGGTCTTTACGGCCCCAACTTCTACGGGGTTAGAAGCGAGACCACCCACTACAAAGCCGAGCCCTCTTATCGGCTCGAGATGCGAGGTTGTAAGGAAGCGATAGCGGCCGACGTAGAGGACAGCGACGGAAGGGAGTCGGCTTGAGAAGAAGAGGAAGGAAGAGCAAAGGCATCGGGGAACGGGGAAGCAGCGACACTATCCAAGGGCGGGGAAAGATTTAAGACGAGGTCACTGTGTTTACTGGAGGGACCGGGCTCCATGCAAAAAGCGAGAGAAAAGCTTGAGAAGATGACGAGAGACAAACAAGTAGGAGAAAGAAGACATGCACCTTTTGAGTCGCCCGCTGCCCGGGGCCGGCTTACGAGAGGGGGCAGGTGGGTCGGCCATGTCGTTGAGAGGCGGAGAGGAAGGACCGAGCGACGCTCCAGAAGCGGGTTCGACCAAGACATCTTCGAAAGGAGAGGGATCATCTACGAGCGAGATAGACACGAAGCTGCTTCCATAGGATCCTCTTCACGGATTGAAACGAGTCGATTTCTTCGCCTATTACGCCTTCTTTGTCCCCAGTGTTTGCGTTGGTGACCCAACGGGCAGGTCACGAGCCAAATGAGCGGTTTTATGGCATCTATTGCACAGAGGGGAGGGTGCTGCGTCGTCTAAAATTCTTGCATAAACTCCGAGATCCTTATGTTATGTATTATCTGAGACCCTCACGGGGGATTGGGCTCACCGGAGATACGGGCCACGCTCTTATCCTTGGTTTACGGAGTAGAATTTGTCGGCTTCGAGGGTAGGTACGAGCGTGTTGCCTATAGAGATGAAAATTTGCGTCGGTCCGAGAATTGGAGAGAAGACCGAGCTGACTTCACCCACACGGGAGATTCCGCCATTTTCTCCTTTTGAGCATCGAAGAGGGGTCCATCTCTAAAAAAGAGGTGGCCTCTTTCGAAGAATCGATTCCTTTCTAGAACTCTGTCCACTTGTTCTTTGCTCACAGAAGGTAATGCGTACCATCCTCGCGCCAAGATGGTTATGTCGGTAGGCACGGAGAATCCTTCCACATTGAGCGGAGCCCACTCAACAATGTATTACGACGAAAAATTTCTACTACCGAACCCTTCCTACAATCATAATCTCGGATAAGTCCATGACGTTTCAATACTAATGTCCGCTCCAAGCAAGCATTTCGAGACATTCTTCCTTCGACTTGAGGAGCTTAGCTTTCTTCCTCTTTGTTCCCACGGCTTTCTTGATCACTTCCTCCTCTGCTACCGGCTTAGATGGGAATTCGGCACGAATAGTCTCCAAAGAAATTGCTTCGGTGCATCGATAGGCGTAAGGGCTCGGAGGCCCAAGAGAGAGATGTTTAGCGCCAACCCAGAAGCGGCTTCTGTCCTGGCCTTGATCCCTTGATTGTCGGAAGCAACAGATTTAGGGATAGAATTCCACGCTAACGGAAGAAACCCTTGACAAGAGGTCATGGCCTCGACCCCCATCCTCGACCTCGTTCGGTAGCGACCCTGCCCGGCGGGGAAAGAGGGCAAAGAACTCCCACGCACCTTCGGATATTACCTTAGGAAGCCCGAGTCTCTCCTTGGCTCATGAGGCCCTCTCAGCTGGCAGAAGGTCCCCCAGCAAGAGCCGGACCTTCAGTGCGACCCTTGGCACGAGAGGGACCTGGAGCAAAGGTAACCCTCTACACCCTAACCCTTCATCGGAGCCTCCGAAACAACGAAAAGGAAGAGGGTTACGGTAGCTTCGAAGGCCGCGAAACCGAATCGAGATTGAAAGCTGATTTGAAAAGCTCTTCTGTGGTACCTTGGAGGTAGTTGTTGAAGAAGAGCGGATTACCATGAGCGGAACCACTTCTTGGCGCAAGGAGATTGTTGCGGCGTCGAGAACCCTTCCCATGCGGTTTCTTTATGAGCGAGAAAGAACGATTGGGAAAATAGAGATAGATGTTCTTGTCCGTGACTTCTGCCCCCCAACGGTTGGGCAGATCCTCCGGCGACAGTTCTAACTCAGCGGCTTGTCAATACCCATTTTAGACGGATAACCGCCCTCTTAAGGAAAGCGGAAAGCCGTCGAACCTCGCTTCCTGGTCGCCCTAAACGCAAAAACCCCCTCACCGGATCCGGAATTGCTTCGAGAGGACCTCCATGTGAGAAACGGGTTTTGGTCGACACGTACCGAGAGCTCGAAACCGGCTGCCGTAGGAACCCACGGAAAACACACGACACCTTCTGCAGAACCCTAGCTCCTACGGCTCCCATCGTTCCCTCTTCCAAACTATTTAAACTTGATACTTAAAAACAAATTGATATAACATACTCATTTATTCCATAGGTTATTTCTAGGAACGATTATGAAAGCATTTCTAAAGTCCACAAAGCAACAAAAGAGATTGGATTTATCATTGCGAAATTCCTCCACAATGATCCTAAGCGTACTCTATTTAAACCCATAAATAAATTAAAAATGCGTGTAGGAAAATAATATTAAAAAAACAACACCAATTGTTCCTTCAAAAAAACACTAGTTAATTTGAAAGTGCAGCGCATATACATAATAGTTATACATAAATCGAGGTGACCTATAAAGATCAATTTGATGAAGATTCTTGCACTCTTTGTTGAGGTGGAGTGTTATATCATGTAAATATTAAATCCATATTTCGTAATGTATAAACCATTTCGATATATATATATATGTATTATTTAATCAAATATACATAATAATCCGATGTGCATTATTGATGATGTTCTCATCATAATAATATGACGTGCATTATTAGCGATGTTCTCAATGTGATCATGTTAAAGTGGTTATCATCCTAATGATAATGGTGTGTTGGACACTGAAAAGAGAATTTCAATTTTATATTGAAGTTAGTTATTTTAAGATAATAATAATTGAAAATATTATCTTCGCATTCCTCGGATTTTAAATTTTATAAATAATATTAATGAGTGTTTAATATTGGGATAAAATATTTGAAAACTATATGGTAAAATCAAAATATTTTCTAACATTTTTTTAAGTTACATATTATAAATTATTTCCCTTTATTCATTTTTTATTTTCTCTAGTGATTTTTGAGAGGTGTTGATTATCTTTCCATTTCTCATTTTCTCTAGTGATTTTGAGATGTTGACTATCTTTCCATTTCTTATTGAAGTTCATGATTTTTGTTATTTCGTCTAGTAGTATGTGTTTTATATATTTACTTCATAAGGTGTTACGATTTGAAAACAACTCCCACTCGCCTTTACATCCTTGTGTTCATGTTTGAGTGATTGGATCAAATTTTAGGCAATTGAAATGTTTTAGGTCATTAGATCCATAGCGAGTAAATATAGTTTTTTATAAGGTTTTTATAATGTTGGTGTTTTTTTCCTTTTTAATAAGTTAGGTTGCATTTAAGTTTTTGGTGACTTTTAAGTTAAAATGTTATTTATTAAAAATTTATTAGATTTTAGCCTCAATTTAACATTTTGACTATGTCAAATTACACACAAAAAAGTAAATTAAATTAAAAGATTGACATAAATACATAGTGAAGATTTTAACTAGGTCAAAATAAGAAAATAAAAATAATAAAATAAAATAATAATAAACTATAAAAACAACCCATTGTATTGACCCATGGTATTCATGTGGAATGTAGTTTATTTAAAGGCGGGAATTAAGGATCTACCAAGAGCCAAGAGGGATCATATGTCTTGATATGCAACCTCTTTAGAATAAAAAGATAATTGATCCCTTTGATAAATAATATAGATCTAAACTAATTATTTAATAAAACTATTTTTAAATGTTTATAACCATTATTCTTTTTAAAATTTTACTAATTAAAATGATCTAAATTTTCATACATCCAAATACACATAGTTTTTCTTGTTCTCTATTAGGTTTTTTTATATATTATTTATGTTACAATTGTTTTATTATTCAATGAGTAGCATTTCTTAATACATATAAAATTAAATTAACAATGTAATATATGACTTTTTTAAATTTCCAAATTATTTCATAGTAACACGATTTATCTTGAGAAATAATGATGAATGATCATAATTCTCATTTCTTAAATAACACTAAAATTACCTGTAATTACTTAATTGTAATAATTTTCTAATAGTTTGTAACTACATACATACTCTTTCGAATTTTGTTGTTGTTAATGAATATGAAATTTATCTCTCCAAAAATACTATATAGATATCTTGAATTACTTAATTGTAGCTTAAAAAATTCACATTTTTTTCACTTTCTATAATCATAAACAATTTTCATATTATATGATGTCAAACTTTACTCAAATTTTTATTCTCAAATTTTAAACAAAGTTTTTTTCAAGACATAATTTTAGCTTTTTATAATCAATTCCAAACAAAACTTACAAAATAAACCCACCGAGTCCATACTATAAATTATAGTTTTACAAAATTGACACTATGTAATTAACAATTGTATAAGTTGAGACAACCCTATAAGTTTTTTGTACAAGTTTTATCATAAACTTTCCCTCCATCCAATATATATTGTAGAGTCTTCTTAAGAGAGTATATTCTAGTTTATAACCTAATCGACAATCAAAGAAAATGAATATGGATTTCACAAGTTATTAGTTTATAACTTGATCCACAATCAAATAAAATGGCTTAGAGATATCACAAGTTATCATTCGCACACCATTCATCTATGTTCTCATTTGAAATGGATCCTATTAGATGCATGGTGGCGAGAGACTAAAAATTCAAAATAGATATCACTTATGAAATCTATATTGTCTACAAAAACCATCCAAATTTTCCATCTTATACAACAATTTCTAACAATAACTCGCTCAATTTACTCTCCAACTTTTGAAACTCCCCACCCACGCTCAGAGATCACAAAGTATAAAATCAAATGTTCTTTGATTTTTTTAAAGGGTTCATAAACAAAACAAACAACGAAAAAGTCAATATTGCGGTATAATAACTAATTTTTTCAATCATTGTGACAAACATAACATCACATTAGCTCACAAAATATATCTAATTCTATAAGGATCCGAGATGATAACAAACTTTCAATCATGATAACTAGGGTAAAACCGTAAAACTAAGTTAAAGTCACAAGAAAAAAATCACAACAACTCACGTAATATATCCAAGGTCAGTAATGAACCCCCACACATAGTGATGGACCTCATGGGAATTTTTTTAGTGCACATAGAACACCACCCTAAAATTTATATAATATTCATATCAATTTAGAATAACGTAAGATATCTACATTGATGTCGAGGTGGGTGGTACAATAATTGAGAATAAGCTTTTAAAGGATAAGGAATTTAGATACTCCACCCTTCCACCAAAGCTATAAAAAGTGAGACTTGTAGATTATAGTTTTACAAATTAACACTATTTGATTAAGAATATATTTAAAAAAGTAATAAGAGGAAGGTACATCAGGGCCATGGTAATTAATGTGATTCTTTGCACTATTTTTTATTTAAAATAGTAATTTGTATTTGTATTTTTTTAAATTAATATTGTTAAATGTGTTCTACTATTTATTTAAAACATTAATTTGTATTTTATATTTTTTAAAAGAATATCAAGTAAAATATGTTGTGCTATTTTTATTTAAAATAGTACTTGTATCCGTATTTTTTGAATGAAAATTGTTAAATGTGTAATTGAGTAAAATGTGTATTAAATTTATATTCTAATTTTTTAAGATATTTATTTAAAAATTCAAATTATGGTGAGTTTGTTTTATTAAGCTTTACTCTATATGCTTAGACAATGAGTCTAATCAAGTCCCAAACAAGATTCTTATTTCTCTTTCATATTCTAGGTTTCACCTTGACACTCCTCCTCTCCTCCTCCTTGCACAAATTTAAACTATCAAAGTATTAAGGTAGTTGTTGCATATGGGAACATTTAGATATGATAATAAAAATGTGATACTTATTGTAATTTTCTCTACAAATGTGATGGAAAATGTAACCTAAATGTTCACAATTTTGTGGTTAATGCAAAGATAAGCTACATGAAAATTTACTGTCTTGTATACAATATCAAGAAAGTTATGGCCCAATATCCAACAATTTACCGAGCAAGACATGTTCACTAATTGAGCATTTTCTTCCACATCTCTCTCTGCTAGAGTTATTTTCTCAATAAACTTGTTTTTACCGCTCTTGAAGTGATGAAAGCTTACCGTTGTTGCACATAGGAGCATTTATTTTCGATAAGAAAAGTGTGATACTATGTTATAATTTTCTACAAATGTGTTGGAGTCAATAAACTTGTTTTTAGTGCTTTAAGTGATGAAATCCATCATGGTTGCATATAGGACCATTTATCTCTCATAAGGAAAGTGTGTGATACTATGTTATCATTTTCTCTAAAAATGCATTGGAGTTGTTTTCTCAATAAACTTGTTTTTACCGCTTTAAGTACCGAAATTCATCATTGTTGCATATATGTGCATTTAACTCTCGATAAGAATTGTGTGATACCTATTATAATTTTCTTCTACAAATGTGATGGAAAGTGTGCCATGAATGTTGGCAACTTCATGGTTAATGTATATAATATAAATACAAAAATCACTTCTTCTACACAAGATCAAGAAAGCTATGTCGAGTAGCTAACACTGCAGAACAAGACATGTTAGCCGACTCCATAAATGCTACCAAATTTGTCTCTGTCGTAGCTTATTTTCTCAATTGCCTTATTTTTTACCGCTCTTGAAGTGATGAAAGCCACCTCTCCATACATTTTTTATTGTCTGCAGAAGAACAAAAAAAACCAACTTCATATTAGCTATAGTGAAAAAACAAGAACATGGCAAGTATATGAGGGAGATTAGTGGTAAAGAACACGTGATATTTTGAATATTTCAAAAATCATGGGAGGAAATAATACATAAGTGACTCAATAGGAATTGATCAAGATTAAATATGGAGGAATCGCACCAAAAATACCTTTTGATTTTGGAAGGTGAAAATCAATAAGAGTTATATTTTTATTCATGACGCATTCATGTTGGCATGATCGCACAAGGTATTTAACTTAGCTTTAACATAGGCCTCATAGATTTATAAGGCTCAAGAAAGCAACATTGCATTAAGATTTCACTACCTACTTCCATGGAAGAAAAAATTTATTTTCATTCCTCCATGATGACTTCTTTTTCCTCAAACATCTTATTTCTTCAAGACTACTCTTTCCTATGAGATATTTCTTATCGCGCTTATGTTGCAAATCCTATAGTACAATTTCTAGTTACCACTTTTTTTCTTTTTTTAATAAATTTTGTGAATTTTTTCTTTTTAAATTTTATAATATTTTTTTCTTCTTCTCAAAATAAGTATTATTATAGATATTTATTTCCTTAGGTTAATAATATCCTCTACTAAATTATGATTTTTTTTGGGTTAATAATGTCATTGTAGTAAATCACGATTTTTCTTATTTTTAACTTATTTTTCAACACCATAAAATATTTCAACATAATTTTGGTAATACTATTAATAATTGACATTCTAAACGAATGTATCTTCATATTGTTTTACGTATACATTAAATACGAATCGGCTTTGACTATACATTATCTTCATTATATCTTACTTATAACATAAACACCCTATAATAGCCCGACTGTCCTATAAGCAGAATTCCATCCCACAAAGGAAATATAATGTTGGGCATTTTTTTTATTTATAAAATTATTTATTATAATATACTTATGGGTTTTCTCAATTCGTATTTTCATATATATATTGGCTAATCTACACAAATCAATGAACGTGAAAAATTAATGACATAAAAAGCATGTCCAAGAGGAAACTCTTTTTTGTCCATCTAAATATTTAGTTTAGAATTATTTTCCATTACAACTTTATTAATTTTCCTTTCTCCACACCACAATTCGAAATTAAACTATTTTAGATATCAACACCATTCCAAATTAAACTATATTAGATTTCAACTCGAATCCACTTATATGTAGTTATATCGTAAAAAAAATTCAAAACATATGACATGCCTAGATGTTCATAATCGACACAAAAGTTCTTATGCATTCGGTTGCGGTTCTTAATTTAGCAACACACAACTTACCCCATTGGGGTGCAGTTACCTAAATCCAATTCCTCTTGTGTTGTTAGAAGAATGGGAATATTTTTGTGTGTTTTATCACTTAAGCTCATTTTCCTTATTAAGGAGTTGATTATATTTAATTAAGTTTATCAATCCTTTACACTTACATGGACTAAGATCTGATCCCTTCATATTATTTAATTATGAGTAGATTTGCTATATATATATATATATATATATATATATATATATATATATATATATATACCCCATACCATAGTATTGACAACCACTAATACACACACACACACACATATACCACCACTCTATTGGTTGATGATGTATCTATCGATCATATGCCACATTGCCCAAATGCTGGATGGACCATGCCATATTTATATCCCCCGACACCTATAATCCTTACAACATCACTCCACTCTCAAAGACCTCCCTAGCGTCCCAACGAACCCACCTTGCTACCTGATGGACACTAGATCCGACGCATCGCCAATTTGATTGTGATCAAGAGTTTGCACAAGTAGTGCCCTTCCCACTAATGTAATAAGGTGGGGGGGGAAGGATGCGGTCCATTGAGATACTATCACCCATCCGAAAAAGTTCTATTGATGGTTTTCATAGGTGGTCACCCTCCTTCTAATGTTATAAGGAAAGGGTCACGTACCCATCGTATTTCTCGTGATGATTCACCACTATCCAATCGACATAGTGGCTCCCACCATGCACATATATATACATAATCAATGGTTCATGATGCTCATGCTACAGATTAATGAGTTTTGAGGGGTCAACATTCATAGATGTTAACAAGGGTAGGGAGGCACAAAAGGTGGTTTATCAAACGCCCATCTCCGCATCAAAGAAAGGGATCAATTATGAGACACTCGCATCGCCATTTTAGAAAAGGCAATATCATGTCTTAAACCACTTATAGGTTTGTCAACATGTGCATAATGACAAGCCGAGGCCCACACCGCTACTTATTGTGCACCTTAGCTCCAACATGGTATGTGAGGAAAACATGGGACACACATATAAGATTACCTTTGCATGGTTTTTCCCACCACATCATCTCGTGCTCATCATCCCGGACTTCATCGACTTCTCTATGCCCACTGGGATGGGTACGAGAAACGTAACCATCATCTTGATGCCTCATGGATCGCTCCTCCATGCACCTTTGGGATGTACCTATCACAGTCATCTCATTCCCATCATCCTAACACTCTCTTCAACTTCTCCTCTTTACACCTCCAAGATAGGACCTTGGGGATGCATTATCTCTGGCCCCTGAATATTTCCACATGGGATTTCGCAAACCCTGGTTTGATTGAATCTCTTCACTTAAGTATATTATTTATTCTGTTGCTATGAAATTTTTTTTCCTATAACACTAAAATTTATATGAAATTATGTAAGCACAAATGGAGTAAAACCATTACAAACCACTAGTTTTGCATAAATACACTTCAACAATGCATGTGCTCATTCTCCTTCATTGTATATATACATTCACTGCATTTGGAACTAGTATCATTACATGTCTCCTTTCATAACAGGCATTAGAACAAAATCATATTCTCAAGGACTAGGATAACAAAATATCATTCTTTCAATTTTTAACTATAAACCATGCATTGTTCTAGAAATCAAAGTAAACTTGCCATAAAGTCTAGATAATTGAGTGTGGCACAAGGACTCCATCAAAAAATAGTTAAATGTAGCTAATCCTCGCTAAATCGCTAAACCCAAGACAAATTCTAGATATTAAGGGGATTTATTTTTCTTCCTCAAAGGATTAAAAGCACCAATCACAAATAAATGTGACTCCAAAGGTCCGATTTCCTCCACCCACCACCCACTCCATACTTAACCAAAGTAAATGGAATCCAAGTTTGTTTCCTCCACCTAAGAAGGTGAATGGAGTCCAAAGAGAAGCTCACCATGCTTGAAACATCAATAATAAAGAGCCCACTCAATATTGGGGATTCCAAAATCCACCATAAACAAACATTACAACGATGGTTTGCTGCTTTCATTTTAGTAATCCAAGGAAAAACCTCCACACCGGCCATCAAGGGGAATCTAAAGAAGGACTATATACACCCTATGGTTATATAGGGAATTGAGAGGTTATTATTCCTCTCCTAGGAGAAGACACCATGCAATCTTACCAACCAAAAACTGCCATTTCCTCCGAATGTTTCTCGATTCTTTTATCTTCTAATTCCCTCTCCTATAAAGTGATTGAATTCCAATGTCTTTGTTGTTAACACAATCCAATCTTCATTAATCTCATCCTTTTGTCTTGTATGTTTTTCCAAAGAAACATGCTCTTCATCCTTCTTCTTTAGTTCAATTTAATTTAAGAACCAGACCATTTAAGGATCAACAACTAACCTTCAAGGAATTTCAAAATAATTGAGATTTCCCTATAATAATGAAACCTTCAATATCCTAAGAAATAAACTTTCTAGCTTTAGATTTGTCTCCCTTAACTCAACCCCTTTAAATATTTTTTGTAATTATTTTTATTTCATTTCATGAGGGAAAACATGGTTTTTGTTTTCACAAACCTCTCCCTCAATCTAACACCACCCTTGTTGTCTCTTCCCATATGCAACATACGAAACTTCATAGAAACACATTTTATTTTGTAGAGATTGATATGTATTGTTTCTATATATATATATATATATATAGATATATATATATATATATAGATATATATACATTTTCTTCAAGCAACAAACAAAAAAGGATATGCTTCCCTCATGGACTCATCTATTTCCCTAGTGTCTTCCTCGATTTTAAAATTTGTCCACTACAATTTGAATTTCTTTATCGTTTCTGATTCTCGAGCATGAGACTCCTCCGCATGAAATGGATAATGGCTCTAGTTGGAACTCTCCCACAATATCCACGTAGAACATAGACATATCAATCACAGTGATTCAAATAATGTATATATCTTTAAGCATAGAAACATGGAAAGCATCAGCGAATTTAACCTAGAGGCAGGAAAACAACCCATAAGCCACTAGTCTAATGCTTTCAATGATTTCCTGAAGGTCCCACAATACCATGTTTCCAACTTGGCACACGACTCAATCTTCAAGTTACTCTTCTTGGGTTTGATTCTCCAGTTGAGCATGTTCCTCTACTTGGAACTCGCTAGGCACCTATGCTATCATAAAGCCACTCTCTTTCAAATTCTTCTTAATGATCTCAATTTGCTACTCCATTCTTGGAGAATGTCAGTCCAATATGAACTATATTCCCTGCATAACTTGAGCCTATGAGTATTACATCACCTCCCATATATTTCCTCAAATGGATTGATATTTATGTATTTTGGTATCCATTGTTCTATGAAAAACACTATAATTTGAAGATACTCCTCCCCCTTCCTAGGTTGATGCATCACATACATCCTCAACATGTTCCCAGGATTCTATTTTTCCTCTCTCTTTTCTCCACCATATGGATGATATGTTGTATTGAATTCTAACTCATTCCCCAAACCTACATACAAGCTCCAAAAATATTTAAGTAAACTTAGCATCTCAGAGGATATAATTTTCTTTGGAATTCCATGCAATCTAATAATATCCTTTATGAATATGTGTGCCACCTCACTAGACGAGTTAATGGTCTTTTACTAATTCAAAATGAGATGACTTACTTACGATTTTCAATCACCACCATAATTTCATCATGATTCCTGGGAGGTTCTCCATAAACCCATGATAAAGTCCATAAATATTACCTTACATTTCCATTTAGGAGTGGAATGATCTAATAATCCTAAGAGTGCTTTCATTCAAACTTCCCTTGATAACATTATATGTGTTTATCCACAAAATAAACCACTTATTTCTTCAATTTTGGCGAATAAATATTTAATAGCTATGAGAGTCTTTGGGACCCTTGGGAGCTTGAATATGGCTTGACATAGAACTATCTCTACTATGAGATTCATCAATTCATCATTATTTGGCACATAGATCTTGAGCTTTGAACGTAATTAGGTTGTTATTAGTGAGACGATATTCCCTCATCCCCATTACCATGTTACAAATTTTTCTTCTCATTTACTAATACTCTTCATCATGCTATCCTTATACTTTACCCCTTTCTACTAAGCCCATTTCGCAAGATCTTATGGATGCCAAATAATTCATTTGAATCCTCCTACCAATTGTGTCAACAACCTTGTTCTTATTTCCTTTGAGGGCTTGATCTCAAAAATAAAACTCACTAAGTATGGCCAACCATGTAGCATGTATTGTATTCAACTTTGGTTACTCAAAAAAATAATTGAGATCTATATGTTATGTCATAAGAGTAAATTTCCCGCCAAGGAGGTAATTCATCCACACTTCCAATACATGAATGATGGCATCTTAACTCTCTAGATCATGAGTCACATCATCTCTATGTTAATTCAACTTCATGGACTCATAAAAACTACCTACCCTTCCCTCCATCAAGACTCCACCTAACTTGTCCTTGTAGGAATTTTTCCACAACACCAAATCTCGCTCTAGATCTATAATCCTTTACATTGGCATCTCTAAGCAATTGTTTCAATTTCTCGAATGTTGTTGCACATTGCGTTGTCCAATCATTTTTTTTCTTTTTCTCTACAAGGATATGATAGGAAGGTCAATATTAGAGAAGTTTTAGATGAATCACCTATAGTAACCTGATCCGGATTTATGCAAGAATGAAACAGAATAAACACATAACCATAAATATAGAGATGCAACGGAAATAGCACTTCATTTCATTAATATCAAAGAACTAAAATTTTCTTACAGACAGAATGGAAATAAAACTAGCTGGGGCACTGGTAGCTATCTCTGAGAAGAAATGTGGCAGCTATAGGCCTCTGAATTGAGTTACAATGAGGCTCGAGGGCCTATTTATTATTTAGAAACAATGGGAAATCCTAAACTGCGAAAACCCTAACCCTAGGAGATGAAGCGCCAAAACTATGGGCCCCGTTTGGGTAAATTGGTGTTTCAACTTCCCAGGGGCGTAACTTTGGCATACGATCTTCGTTTGACGCATACCATACCTCGTTAGAAATATCTATCCGAGGACTAAAAATTTTGAATGAGAAACATCATTCTGTGGACCCATGTTGCTCTTCTTCTTTTTTTCCAAAAAACGTCGTTTAGGGCCTCAAAATGGCCCCAGAAGTTTAGGACCCAAAAATGCTAAAAATAGTAAGTTGTGCCGAAACTGAAAAACTGAAAGAGACAATGTGGGGCCCCAAGTGGAATAGGCAGGTGACCACCAATATCCACTTGGATCATTCCTTCCCTCTTAGGAACCAATGGTCCCCATTGTGTTAAGTTCCTCCATGAGATGAGGAAATATTTGCTGAACTTGGTCCCTGGTGAACCACTTTCCTTGGTGCAGGAGTTGGCCAGCTTTTACAACCCGATACAGTTGGATCTTCTGTTGGCGAGTGTTCTTGATTTGCATGTCCATGATACAATCTGTGGTGGCCTATTCCATGTAGTTTTGGTTTAACTCTGTTGGTGTGAGTTGTTTTGCAATGTCCGAGGTGTCCAATAGAGGTGGGAAGTAAGGACAAAGGTGATCCACATTGAAGACTGGGTGCAGACCAAGGAATGGTGGAATACTGAGCTCGAAGGCATTGTTCCCTATAGCCTTGGTGATGGTGTACGTCCCGTATTGGAGAGGGTGAAGCTTGCAGTGGGGTCTAGTGAGGCGCTCCTTCTGCAAATGTAACCATACTTTGTCGCCCACCTGGAAGTTGTGTGGCACCCGGTGTTGATCATGGCGTTGCTTGTACTTGGCATTGGCTCTGTCCAATATATCATGAACATGTTGGCGGATGTGTTGAATACGCTCGATGAAGCTACTTGCTTTGTCAACTTTACACTGGACATTAGCTGAATCGGCCTGAGCAGCTGGAAATGGCATGGCTACGTCAATGGGTCATAGTGGCTGGAATCCCAAGCCCACCTTAAAGGGACTATGGCCGATTGAACTGTGGAGAGCCCAATTATAACTATGTTTTACATAGGGGAGGATCTCGTCCCATGTGCGTGGATGCTTTGAATTGTACATGCGCAGAATGTGTACAATCATTTTGTTGACGACCTCTGTCTGGCCATCTATTTGGGGATAGAACGTTGTGGACTTGGTGAGCTTGGTATCCAACATTGACCAGAGGCTGGACCAAAATATGCTAAGGAACCTGCTATCCCGATCTGATATGATAGACTGTGGGATCCCAAAGTGCATGCACACTCATTCAAAGAAGATTTTAGTAGTGGCTTCTGCTGTGATATTCTTCTTGCAGGCTGCCATAATGGCCATCTTCGAGAATCTGTCGACGACCATGAAAACACAGTCATTTCCCTGCTTAGTAGAAGGCAGTCCCGACATGTAATCCATGGAGATGGATTCCCAAAGTTGACTAGGGGTAGGTAGCAGAGTATATAGGCCTTGCTTCTTGATGTTCGGTTTGGCAATGGCACAAGCAGTGTAGGATCTGATGTGCTTCTCGACATCCTTTCGAAGGTTCGGCCAATAGAAATAATTCTGCATGATTGCTACTATTTTCTCAACCCCGAAATGCCTAGCAAATCAACTGTAGTGCGCTTCCCACATCATCTTGGCACGCTCGCTTGAAGGAACAAAAAGGTGTCCCAGGTGACAAAAAAACGCATCTTGGAGGTGAAAATTTGGAACTTGCGTACCCCCCAAGAGTACCTTGTAAGTGTGGCCAAGTTCTAGGTCACTCTCATAGAGAAGTGGCCAATCAGAAGTCTCATGCCCACAAGAGTTGAGCATAGTGGTGAGCGCCACGTTCAGTGGTCGGCTGAGGCAATCTACAAAATTATTGGTGCTACCCTTCTTGTACTTGATGTTCAAATGAAACTGTTGCAGATATGTGGACTACTTCTGATGGCGATCATTTTGCAACTTCCCTTGTGTCTGTATGAACTGCAAGGATCGGTGTTTTGTGTGGATGATTGTTTCCTTCCCCAAAATGTAATGCTTCCATTGTCGACAAGCTTGCACAATGGTATACATTTCTTTGTCATAAGTGGGATACTTGCGGACTGTATCAGACAATGTCTCACTGTGATATGCCACTCGATGTCCCTATTGAGTAAGAACTACCCCAATAGCATAGTTAGAGGCATTTGTCTCAATCTCAAATGGTTGTTGCAAGTCTGGTAAGGTGAGCACTAGGGCAGAACAGAGGCGATTTTTCAATTTTGTGAACGCCTTCTGTTGAGGTTCCGACCAAAAGAATTTTTCTCTCACCCCTCCCTTGGTGACCTGACTCAAGGGCCAAGTGATATGAGAGAATCCCAACATGAACCTCCGGTAGAAATTAGCAAGATCTAGAAAGCTGCGAAGCTCTGTTATAGTGGTTGGGGCTAGCCAATCCCAAATGACTTGGATCTTGGCTACATCCACATGCACCCCCCTTTCATCAATAATGTATCCCAGATATTGAACCTGGGTCATGCCAAAAGTGAATTTCTCCATATTGGCACACAACTTGTGTTGCCGCAGTGTTTGGAGGACTTGTCGGATGTGGTGAAGGTGCTCTTCCCAAGTCTGGTTGAAGATCAGAATGTTATCCAAGTACACCACTACAAATGAGTTGGTGAATGGCCGCAATATGTCATCCATCATCCTCATGAAGGTTGTGGGAGCATTCGTCAACCCGAAAGGCATGACCAGCCATTCAAAAAGGCCTTCCTTAGCTTTGAAGGCAGTCTTCCACACATCGGAGGGTTCAATCGGTACCTGGTGATCAACTTCAAGTCAATCTTGCTGAAATATTTTTCACCTTTGAGTTGGTCGAGAAGGTCATCAATCCGTGGGATCGGGTACCTATTCTAAACAGTCATCTTGTTCAGCGCCCGATAGTCAATAAAAAGTCTCCACATCTCATCCTTCTTCTATACCAACACGATCGGGCTCCCACATGGCGATGAACTTGGTCGGATGTGACCTTTCTGCAGCAGCTCCTGAATCTACCTCTTGATTTCATCATTCTCCAGAACAGAGCACCGATAGATAGGTCCACTGGGTAGCGGCGCACCTGGGGTCAGATCAATCGGGTGCTTGACTTGACAGTGCAGAGGAACCCCTGTGGCTGAGGTGAAGATGTTCCCGTGCTCCTCCACAACCTTATCCATTTGTTGTTGTCGTGCAGAGGAGCCCTGTCTGGAGGTCGTTTCCATAGTCTTCTGCTTTCCCTGGGGGCAGATCATCAGAAAAACAAATTTCCTGGTTTGGGAAATGAGCTTACTGCATTATTTTGCAGTAACCAAAGAGATAGCGGTAGGAGGTGGTACCTTTGGTATCATGTACAACTTATTTCCCAAAGTAAAAATAACAATACGAGGTTGAGTCTCATACACAGCATGACGCTTCCACAAGTATGGTTGTCCTAATAGTACATCAGAAACATAAATAGGAGAAACGACACATAATACCTCATTCGTGAAGGGCTTTATGCTATAGGGAAGGCGGCACTGCTGGCTGACGTGGAGATCTCGTCCTTGGTGAAGCCACCCGATGGTGTATGGATGTGGGTGAGTTGTGGTCGGCAAGCCCAATCGCTTCACGGCGTCTGCTAAAATGAGGTTCTTTTGGCTCCCATTGTCAACAATGAACTGTACCGGAGAGCCCTTTACCCACATCTGGGAGTGGAAGAGACGTTCCTCCTCCTTTGGATCTTTCGGTTCCTCCTTCTGTATCTTTGTAGTGGAAACAGTGGAATTGGGCTCCGCATCAATAATATATTTCCCTTTGTCATTCCCCTAGTCAGGTTCTGATTCAGATTCAGAGCATGCATCTGACTCAGAAGCCCACATATCGGCCACCAGTGACTGCTTGGCCCGACACTCACTTGTGTTGTGAGTGGAGCTCTTATGGAACTCACACCACTTTCCTGTGTCCTTCTTTGGCTTTGCGGTGTTGTTCTTTGCTTGTGGCTTTGATAGGTTGTCTTGAGTCGCCATGCCTTGGCTATGTCCTTTGTTCTGTGGTTTGGGAGCACCTTTCCCTTTATTTTGATTCGCTGATCAAAATTCTCGCTTCTTCTGCTTGAATTTCTGCTCAATCTTGGCAGCATACCAGTTTGGTGTATCAAGCGAGGAGATGTTGAGAAAGTCCATTTCCTCCTAAATGTATCTGTGTAGACAACTGAAATACTTTAGCACTAGATGTTTCTCTGAATCTTTGATACCCAACTTGGTGCGCAGGGTATGGAACAGATTCGTCAGCTCATGCACGTCTTGATCCCTTTGTTGTCGCAGTGTGGTCCATTGTATGTACTTGTCCTCATAGCTCCCCACGGGATAGTATTGTTCCTTGATGGCGTCTCGGAAAGAATTCCAAGTGGGTACAGCCGAGAACAGAGAGGGTTCTGTCTCGTCCTTTTTCTCATAGTGGGTCTCCCACCAGTCCTTGACATGGGGGGCAGCTTTGAGGAGTGCAAAACTAATCTTCTCCCTATCAGAAAAGTCATGAACCGAGAAATATCCTTGTAATAGATTCAACCATCTATCTACGGCATCTGCATCTATTTGACCCTCAAATATGGGAATGTCAAAATTTACTTGTACCTTAAAAGGATTCGCACCTCCAGAGTGGTTGTTGGATGCAGATGCGTCGCCGGTGGGCAGTCCTTGAAGGATCTGGGCAAAGTTATCCATCATCACGTTCCTTTGTTTTTCGAGGCCCTCCTCGAGCAATATTTTGATAGGATATCCTACTCCCTCATCTTTCTTTTTGTCTCGCATGGGCGTCCGTCAGGGTTTTCGAGGCTGATCTTGCAAAGGTTCCACAAGATCGAGCCCTAACTCCTTATACCCCAACCTCGTTGGGGACATGCAAAGAAGGATAAAGAAAAAGTAGACCGCTCTGATACCACTGATCCGGATTTATGCAGGAACGCAACAGATTAAACCCATAACCATAAATACAGAGATGCTGTGGAAATAACACTTCATTTCATTAATATCAAAGAACTGAAATTTGCTTACAGATAGAATGAAAATAAAACTAGCTAGGGCGCTGGTAGCTATCTCTGAGAAGAGATGTGGCATCTACAGGCCTCTGAACTAAGTTACAATGAGGCTCAAGGGCCTATTTATTATTTAGAAACAATGGGAAATCCTAAACAGTGAAAACCCTAACCCTAGGAGATGAAGTGCCAAAACTATGGGCCCCGTTTGGGTAAATTGGTGTTTCAACTTCCCACGGGCGTAACGTTGGCATACGATCTCTGTTTGACGCGTATCATACCTTGTTAGAAAGATATGTCCGAGGTCTACAAATTTTGAACAAGAAACATCAATACATGGACCCATGTTTCTCTCCGTTTTTCCAAAAAACGTCGTTTAGGGCCTCAAAACGGCTCCGGAAGTTCAGGACCTGAAAAACTGTGAAAAATAGTAAGTTGTGCTGAAACTGAAAAAATGAAAGAGACAATGCTGGGGCCCCAAGTGGAATAGGCAGGTGACCACAAATATCCACCTGGATCATAACCTGCAAATC
>JAXQQM020058202.1:0-103478 GCA_034641835.2 Pinus albicaulis
TAATTAGTAGTTGATAAATCATAGAATTGGTAATAGGTTTATTATATAAGAATGTATTTACATACCATATTCAATGTGAGATTTACAAGTTGATCATTGATCTGATCTGTGTTGTTTTTTATTGTCTTTCATTTTTTTTTTATATGTCATAATTATTCTAGTTTATTAGCTGGCTTAGAGAGCAGTAGCCATTTCCAATTCTTCAATTGGTATCAGAGCTGGTAAAATTTTTTTGGGTTAAATTTTTAATTGTTGGAATTTCACCAAAGTTAAAAAATGTCGAATTCTATCTTGCCTGTTCTAGAATTTGATGGGAACGATTATGATTATTGGTGAATTAAGATGCTGAATTTTTTGATTGGAAAAGATTTGTGGGAGATTGTTGAATCAAGTTATGATGAGCCAGAAGATTGGAATGCCCTTACAACCAATGAAAAAACAACAAGAAAGGAAGGAAGGAAGAAGAATGCTCAAGCATTGTTTCACATTCAGATAGCTCTTGATAAGAGCTTATTTCCACGAATATCAGGAGCTACAACTGCCAAAGATGCCTGGAAGACTCTTCAAGAAGCTTACCAAGGTAGTGATCAAGTTAAGGTGGTCAAGCTTCAGACATTGAAGAGAGAGTTTGAGAATTTGAATATGCAAGAAGCTGAAATTATAAGTGACTATTGTGTGAGAGTCAAAGATGTGGTCAATAAAATGGCTACACTTGGGGAAACAGTAAGTAATGAAGTTTTAATAAAAAAAGTATTGAGATCTTTAACACCTAGATGGAATAATGTTGCCATAATATTAGAAGAAAGCAAGGATTTGACACAATTAAAGTTTGATCAATTGGTTGGGTCTCTCATGTCTCATGAAGAAAGATTGAAAGAAACTTTTGAAGTTGTTGAGAAAGCTTTTTCCTCTAAATTACAAATTACACATAATGAAGATGCAAGTAGCAGTAGTGCCAAAACCAATCAAGATCGAGGTAAATGGCAAAGCCAAAAATTTTCTAGAGGTAGAGGCAGAGGTAGTTTCAGAGGAAGAGGTAGATTTGATAAGAGAAATGTTCAATGTTACTATTGTAATAGATATGGGCACTTTGAAAGAGAATGCAGATTGAAAGTAGGTAAAAATGCTAACTATGCTCAAGAAAGTAATGAGTATCCTCCAAATCACTTATTTTTATCTTATGCCAAAGGTGAAAATACTAGTAAAGATGTTTGGTACATAGATTCTGGATGCTCTAACCATATGACAGGGAATGAGAAATTGTTTTCAGCCAAGGATGGAAGTTTTAAATCTAAGGTCAAGCTTGGTGATGATAAATCTTTGGAGTTTGCTGCCAAAGGAGCTGTGGAGATCCAGATAAAAGAAGGTATAAAGAGTATTCATGATATTTATTATACTCCACAATTGAAGCACAATTTGTTAAGTGTTGGGCAGCTATGTGAGAAAAATTATAAAGTAGTCTTTGAAAATAAGACATGTACTATCTATGATAAGAATAAGGGAAATAGGGTGATCACTGTTGTTCCTATGACAAGAAATAGGATGTTTCCCTTAAGGTTTGATGAACATAGCAACACCCTTGCAAATATGGCTTATGAGGATTCAAGTTGGCTATGGCATCTTAGGTATGGGCATTTAAATTTTCATAGTTTGAAGCTTCTAACCTCAAATGCATTAGTTTCTGGTTTGCCCAAGGTAGAGGAGCATAAGGAGGTTTGTGAAGGATGTGCTAAAGGCAAGCATGCAAGGGAAAGGTTCCCAAAGGGAAGTGCATGGAGGGCTCATCATCCACTTCAGCTTGTTCATTCACACATCTGTGGTCCTATGCAAACTAATAGTTTGGGTAAGTCATCATATTTCATCACTTTTATTGATGATTACTCACGAAATTGTTGGGTATATTTTTTGAAGGCCAAAAGTGAAGCCTTGGATACATTCAAAAAGTTCAAGGCACTTGTAGAAAATGAGAAAGGGTCCAAGATCAAATGTTTGCGAACTGACCGTGGAAGAGAATTTTGCTCAAAAGCTTTCCAGAGTTATTGTGATATGAATGGCATCAGGAGGCAACATACTATAGCATACACACCCCAATAGAATGGCATAGCTGAACGAAATAATCGCACTGTGGTTGAAATGGCAAGGTGCATGTTACAAACTAAGGGATTGAGAAATTCTTATTGGGGAGATGCAGTTGCTACAGCAGTGTACATCCTCAATCGTAGCCCCACTAGTGCACTAGAGAAGATGACTCCTTATGAAGCTTGGTATGAAAAAAAGCCTAATGTTAATCATTTCAAAGTTTTTGGTTGTTTGGCTTATGTGCATGTACCTGATAAAAATAGGAAAAAGTTAGATGCAAAGAGTGAGTTATGCATTTTCATTGGGTATAGTGAGACAAGCAAGGCTTATAAATTGTATAATCCCCTCACTAAAAATCTTATTATATCAAGAGATGTAATATTTGATGAAGGGGGAGTTTATGGTCATCAAAAAGGCCATGTTGAGAAGACAAAATTTGTTTTGAATGATGATATAATTGCTGATATTGAGCAGCCAACTAATGCTTCTGTATCTAGTAGTTTAACTCCACCAAGCAGTCCTTCATCAATTTCATCAACATCAAGTTCAAGTCCAACTTCTTCTCCAAGTTCTACAAGGAAGGTAAGGAGATTGAGTGACATATATCAGAGGACTGCAAATCAATCACATGAAGAAAACCCAATAGGTGAGACAGTGAATTTTGCTTTATTAGCCAAGGCTGATTTTGAACCATCATGTTTTGAAGATGCATGTACTAATGAGGTTTGGGTGCAAGCTATGCAAGAAGAGATAGATTCCATTCATAGGAATGACACTTGGGAATTGACAGAGCTTCCACATGACAAGAAAAAGATTGGCACCAAATGGGTCTACAAGACCAAATTTAACAGTGATGGGAGTGTTGAAAGACACAAGGCAAGATTAGTTGCCAAAGGATTCACACAAAAGTATGGAATTGA
The DNA here is from genome assembly GCA_034641835.2 of Pinus albicaulis. Classification (NCBI taxonomy): domain Eukaryota; kingdom Viridiplantae; phylum Streptophyta; class Pinopsida; order Pinales; family Pinaceae; genus Pinus; species Pinus albicaulis. The sequence continues at coordinate 3,000 of JAXQQM020058202.1, forward strand.
TTATGAAGAGACATTTGCACCAATAGCAAGACAGGAGACCATTAGAATGTTGATTTCATTAGCAGCTCAGAAAAGGTGGAGCATACATCATATGGACGTGAAAAGTGCCTTCTTGAATGGGTACTTAGAAGAGGAAGTATATGTGGAGCAGCCACAAGGTTTTGAAGTGGAAGGAAAAGAGAATAATGTCTACAAGTTGAAGAAGGCTTTGTATGGTCTCAAGCAAGCACCAAGAGCGTGGTATGCTAGGATTGATGGATACTTTCAGGAGAAAGGCTTCGAGAGAAGTAAGAATGATCCTACCCTTTACTACAAATAAGAAGGTATTGATATTTTGATCATAAGTTTGTATGTTGATGATCTATTGTATATGGGTAGTAGTTCCAAAATGAATCATGAGTTCAAAGTTGCTATGATGAATGAATTTGAGATGAAAGATCTAGATCTCATGAAATATTTTCTAGGAATGGAGGTTTATCAAACTAAGGATGAAATTTTCATTTGCCAGACAAAATATGCACATGATATTCTGAAGAAATTTGATATGCTTGATTGTAATGGATCCCATACTCCAAGTGCTCATGGAGTTGTGTTATGTAGAGATGAATGTGCTGATTTAGTTGATGAGACAACTTATAGAAGTATTGTGGGGAGCTTGATGTTTCTAACCCACACAAGACCTGATATTACATTTTCAGTTTCACTTGTTTCAAGGTATATGACAAATCCATCTGAAATACATATGAAGGCAGCCAAGAGAATTTTAAGGTATGTGAAAGACACTCTAAATTTTGGTATTCATTACTACTCTGCTGAAAAGTTCAATCTTGTTGGATTTAGTGATTCATATTGGGGAGGTAGTGTGGATGACCATAAGTCCACATCTGGAAATTGTTTCTCTTTTGGTTCTGGTTTGATTACTTGGAGCTCAAGAAAACAAAGCATTGTTGCCCTCTCATCCACAGAAGCGGAGTATGTTGCAATTACATCAGCAGGTATACAAGCTCTTTGGCTCAGAAAAATTTTGGAGGAAATTGGGGAGAAGCAAATTCAGCCTACAGTCATTTATTGTGATAATGTAAGTGCCATCAAGTTAGCAAAGAATCCAATTCATCACAGCAGGACAAAACATTTTGACATGAAATATCACTTCATTCGGGATTTGGTGCAGAAGAATGATGTTGAATTAAAGCACATAAATACTAAGCATCAGCTAGCAGATATCTTCACCAAAGCAGTTGCAAAAGATCAATTTTTGACACTAAGAGATAAGCTAGTAAGCCCTCATTAAGAATTAAGGGGGAGTGTTGAGAATAATGCTTAAATTTCCATGTAATTGTTGACATTAGTCAGCAGATTTTTTTGATTCTCTGTTATTAAAATTAGTGCAACAAATTATTAGGATAGTCAGTGCTCAGAATCATTGGCAGTGGTCAGAATGAATAATTAGTAGTTGATAAATCATATAATTGGTAATAGGTTTATTATATAAGAATGTATTTACATACCATATTCAATGTGAGATTTACAAGTTGATCATTGATCTGATCTGTGTTGTTTTTTATTGTCTTTCATTGTTTTTTTATATGTCATAATTATTCTAGTTTATGGTAGCATGTCTCTCATATTTGTATAGTTTTTTTTTCACGATAGAATATGAATTTTGATGTTTTTATCTACCAAAAAAAGGTTCTATTTATTCCACCTATGCTTTCAATTCCATTGATTATGAACACAAAAGAAATTAATTGCATTCCTTTCCAGCATTCATAAATAACTTACCACACTTACTCATAGAAAATCTACCTATGCTCATGGGTTATTTATTCATGTCACAAGTGAGATTTTGCTCTCCAAGACTATGTTGTGAGTTGATTTTCCAATCCTTCAAAAACAACGATCAAGAAAGTGTAAAACCTGCACAAAAAAACATTTGTATTAGGGTAAGCTCATAAATTTAACAAAGAATTGCGTTTTTCCTCTATAAAAGGATTTTCTCAGGGGAAAAGTTTTCAGCACTTAGTTGTTTGACATTCAGGATAATCTCTTAAGTGCCCTGTATTCTCACATCATAGAATTTGAAACTTGTAGCTTTGCATCACAGAACTTGAAGCTAAGCAGGCACAAGTGTTGTTAGCAATAAAGTTGGATATTTACAAGTATAATCAATGATCTAACAGTATCCATATGACAACATATTCATTGGGTAGGTATGTTTGTAACTAATATATTTACGATTTAATTTCATTGTTTTCGGCTTTTATATTTGATTCCCTGTTGGAACCTGTGTCTCCTATCCCCTAAAATTAGGGGGTATCCTAACTTTCCCTGAACTTGGACCCACTCGAGATTTTCTGCAACATATATACATGCTTTCCAACGCATGCTCCTATTAAATTCTTTCTCCGAACTTGCAGAGATGAGATCCTGTGAATGTGAATCGTAGGCTCTTATTTTTCTAACCAGCTTGTAAGAAATCTTATAGTCTCAAACTGGATACAATTCTAGGAGTAAGGCTCTAAAGGGAAAGCTATAAATAAATACGCTTACAAATGATTAGAATTTTCTTTTCAGAACAAGTATGCTTGTGTTGAATCTTGAAGCATAGTATTGAGTACTCTGTCCATGGATGTTATTCTTGTGGGTAGATAGGATACAAAATGAAAACAGTAGTTGGACTACTAGAACGTTGATCCAGTGCAGCAAGCAATAGACATAAATTATATTTGATTGAATAATTTTCTTTAATACTCACAATAGTTTTCAATCTATTTTAACTTTTACTAATAAAAATTAACTTTGTGAACATAAACATAGGCACAAAATATGTAAATCACTACTAATGTTACTAGCACGGCATTTCTTTCTCTAATTCAATATGTTACTCTTATAAAAATCTTCAAGTAGGTTCCCCTCGAATAAACAAGACATGTAAATCATTGCTAATGATTATCCAGTGCAGTTTGTCCTCAAAAGGCACTGAAGCCAAATGACAATTCTTTGTGGAGTCTATTTTTGTTTGGTCACTTTTAGAACTTTAGGAAATAAATTGGCTAAAGGAATGAAATGCAATGGCTGCCTACTTGCAGATTTTCACCCTGTTAAGAATAGATTAATGTCCTTTTGCCCAAACTTCATCTCCCTTTCTCTGATTTTGTAAAAGCTAGGACTATGTATAATGTTCTAAAATTGTATAACCTATGTATTTGGAGTATTCCATCATATCTTTAATCTGAAAAAAAGGAAATTAATAGATTTACATTTGCTCCAGCCAAAGATATTAACTTTCATACCTTGCTCTATGAATTATTTACCTTCCATTCTATTTGTTTGTAAGTCATAAACTATGGGCTTGTTCAATCCACATAGTATTGAATGAGACTGCATCATTTAATTATCTTGTCTCCATCTCTGACAAAATCTTTCCCGTGGTTGATCATACAACATCTATTGAAATGGACTAATCCGTATTTAAGAAACAAATAATTTGTTAATATTGCAACTATGTACTGGTTGAACTCTTTCTGTCCTCGACAACTGAATATAGCCAATTCAAAAGAACTTCAACCTGACTTTATGCAGAAGGCAAAATTCTAGACCGAAGTAGCCTAAAAAATTATTCAATCTATCTAGGGTATATTGTTGGCTTATAATTTGGCCCTTGAATCACTAACGTGTGAGGTCTAGTACACTGTTGACTACCGACATTTTACCCATTAACTTTGGAGCCCCAAGGTAGCAAAGGGGGTTGTGACACCTTTCCAGCTGACTTACAAAGGAAATGTCCTAGAATTAGAGAAAAAAAAGTCATGACATTCATCACACCAAAAATTTTCATACATTAATAAAGGACACAAGCCCTAAAATTTATCTCAATCGGTTGAACCATCCACCCATGCACCCAAGGCATCTTTCAGACAGGAAGGCCATAGGGCACATTCAAATTCAGTTGAGCCCCTCAGGATTACTAGTTGCTATTGTGGCTAATAGTTGAGTGAACCTCCATCAAGATACTTCAAGGAAGAGGAGGGGATCTCGCAAGGTTTTCCTTGGAAAAAAATAACAAAAGACACCAATAATATGGGAGCATCTATGACCATCTAACAACTTCATTAATATGATAAAGAAAAATGCATGATGATGAAAAAATAAACAACCAGAGACATGCCATGCAGGAATTTCAACAGCATTTCATTATGTTTTCCATCATAATCTTCTCACTAAGTACATAGCTGAAATTTCATTTATACTGTTCAAAACTCTTTACATGATCAGACGGTTGTAAACAATTTGACACGGTTGCATATGGCTTTGTCTTGTCACAGATTCCAAGTTGCAGTGGCAGTGCATGTTTGGTCATTGTTGCTTTGTAACTCTGACACAATAATTATAGGGCAACTTACCCAATTTTTCACAAGTGAAAAAACCCATCAAACATATATACAAGGACTGAGATCTATCTAATTATCAAGAAGAAAATGAAATGGATGCTTAGATAGCATAACTATTTGACATGGCCCATATAGCATTGTCTAGTTGCAAATTCCTAGTCGTGGTGGCAGTGTGTGCTTGGTTGTTGTCACTCTACAACTCTGACACAGTCACAAGGTAACTTTAACCAATTTTGAGTATGTGGAAAACCCATCAAACATATACAGATGGACTGAAATCTATCTAATTATCAAGAAGAAAATGCAACCGATGCTTAGATAAAATATGACAACATGACTTTATACCAAAATTTGAATTCCATATATAAGCCTCAAGGTAAATAATCTTCAATCAGTGACATTAGGCCTGACAAAATGCCATTTACATATGGATAGAAATAAAGAATGCAATATAAGAATGGCAATCAGCGAGGAAATGCCAAGATTTTATTAAGTTTAAAAAGATTAAAATTCAACTACTATAACTGCACGGTTTCACAAGCCATTAAATCCAATTGGAAATACAGGCAGGCAAATATAGAAACCAAAGGTCATGTACTAATATCCCAGGGTCTTGGTAATCATTGCTCCATTAGCCGCTTATTGCAGCTACGTCCCCGTCGCTAAGATATATATAGTTGTCTTAAGATCATATCATTTCCACATGTTTATTAAGGTCCCAATATACCTGTCTAGAATTGTCATCTTGGGGAGGGGCTGCAGCTCTAGAGGTAAGAATTTTATCATGCATGCCAACGATTGCAGAAAAAATCTGATATTCCAACAAACGGTGGCATGCTTTAGAGTTTATTATGTCTTGAAAGTTGAAACCACTTCCCACATTTGACATTTTGATTTTAACTTTGAACTTGTGAAGCTCAGGATTTAACCTGCAACTGGATAGTTATTATACACCATGTTCTCACTGCAGTTTATGAGGTCCACACTAGCCATTTAAACATGTGCACATCCTACTAGCATACATGAAATTTTGCAAGGATTCACTGACAACTACTTTGAAGATGTTTTTCATATATAAGCTAGGCATTAACAAGATCAACAATTGCAGAACCTACAGACTTGAATATCGTAATATCCTCTGCCTGAATCCTCCCACCCTTAATACCCCTCGCTAGCTCTGCCAGAGTACCCACAACATCCTCGGGCCGAAGCAGTCCTCTGCAAAAAGCCCCAATTAATTCGCCAGCCTCTTTCAATGCGGCCTCACAGTCTACAAAGACTCTATCCCTTGCAAGAGCTTCATCATCACATTCCCTCATTGATGGAGCAAAGGATCCCACAAGATCCAAGTGAGTCCCAGGCTTCACAAAGGCACCATGGATTAGTGGAGACTCTGAACTTGTGGCACAGCTTATCACATCTGCAGACCCAATAATGGCATCCAGATCATCTCCCCCACATACAATCTCAACAGAACCCAACCCCACTCTGAGTTTTTCAACTAAGGCTTGGGATTTGGAAGGGGTTTTGTTCCATATTATGACTCTTTTCAAGCTGGGTCTCACAGAGAGATGCGCCCTTATTAAATAAGGGGAAAGCTGACCAGCACCCACCATGGCAAGAACATGGGCATCTTGTCTTGCAAGATATGATGCAGCTAAAGCCGATATACATGAAGTTCTCCAGTGGGTAATCTATGTTCCATCTATAAATTCCAAAGGGTTTCCAGTGAATCATTCTAAGAGCAGATATGAGGCATTTAAGCCAGGCATACCTATGTGGGTATTTTGAGGAAATGCAGTGACGAGCTTGACTCCTATATAGGGGGTTGTGGGGGATTGAGACCATGCAGGCATCATAAGTAATTGGCCAGGTGGTGCGTTTCTGTTGGTGTTGTCATTGATGCAGAGATTTTGGTGTTGAGGACAATTGATTATATCATTTGAGATTGATGATTGAAGATGGTGTATTAGAATCGATTCAGTAAGCAATTTTCTTACCTGGTCAGAATCTATGATAATACATTTTTGCAGATGCTGCTGGTCATTTTGGTTTTGTCGATGGCCCATATTGAATCCCTCCATGTTCACGAGTCCTTCCCTCTACTAATATGATTTTGGATCACTACATAGAAGCATCGAAAATCATAAATCCCACTGTAAAATGTCAAATTAATGTCAATTTAGAAAGTTTAAATTAATTTTGCAAAGATAACAGCTAAATGGCAGGAGTTTTAAACTGAAATAATGACACCAGGTTTAACAGCTAAATGGTAGGAGTTTTATACTGCAGTATTGACACCAGATTTACTGCCACTATGCCCACAATTTGGTGGAATTTATGGTTGGTAATGACTGGCTGAGTTTCAGCAAAATCCCACAAGGATCCCGGTCCCCTCTTCTGTTTGATTACTACATTGGTTATGTCGGCCTAGATTAATGGCAATGGGATCTCCACCTTGACAACCAAATACATTTGAACAAACCCAGTATATTCTGCCCTCATGGCGGCTTTTCATCATTCTGTGATATGTATATTTCATTTCCTACATCAATTAGACATGCATAGGGTAGACTATGACTGAAAATTTGTGATGCGAAATTCTTTACCCTCAGCATTGATTGCTACATTGGTTATGATGTCCTAGATTAATGGCAATGGGATCTCCACCTTGACAACCAAATACATTTGAACAAACCCAGTATAGTCTGCCCTCATGGTGGCTTTTCATCATTCTGTGATATGTATATTTCATTTCCTACAGCAATTAGACATACATTGGGCAGACTATGACTACAAATTTGTGATGTGAAATTCTTTACCCTGAGCATTGAGGACCACAACGAAGGCTAATTCAAGAAGGCTTATTATGCATAGATATCATGAAGATTTTGATGGATTATTTATTCAAGAAAGGAAAGGAAGGTGCATACTGTTGAACAAACTGGCGAAAAGTGGGGTGCCTCTATGTTATTAGTCGGCGTTGAAGTCTGAGAGCGAGCTTGTACATGTGCTTGAGGTCGATTGCGTAGGCTGTGACAAGTGTTATCTCCCACAACACCAATACCATCTCTTTCGAAGTGTATCTATGCTATATATGAACTATGGGAGGGCCCTAACACCGAACGGACCAAAGAGGGTCGGCCTCGCTCAGCCAGCAAGAAGATCGGTGTCCAACCACCTCTCCTAACCATTTAAAAAATGGGGCAAATCACTCTAACCCCTCCTTTCGACCCTGTAAATCCAAGTGAATGCCATGGAAATCTGCTCCAACCAAAACAAATCGGAGTGAATTTCATTTTTCCAATTTTATGCGCCCTTTTTTTGGTGGGCTAATATTTAATAATTAATTATTTTTAAAATATTTATTGGGCTAACTTTATTAAACTATAGAAAATGGGTTTTATATAAAAAAATCACCCTATTAAAATTGAAAATCCCTTAAAATTCACCTTTGGGCTAAAATTCGCCCCTAAAATTTTCCCTGACAGTAATGAAAATTTTGATAAAGACACCTCTAACGGTGACAACACAAAAAATGATAAAGGCCATGATGATGTTGGAAACACAAAGGACAGTGATGAAGAAGAAACCACGATAACTGATAGCCCTAAGATGATGACAGCAGTGACACTATAGACCAAAAAATCAGTGAAGAGGTTGATGACAATGGTGAAAATCACAGCAATAATGCTAGTAGTAGTAATGAGGGAGGCAGTGACCATGATAACATCAGTCCTAATGGCCAAGTAGGCAGTGAAAACAATGAGCTTGATAGTGGTAATAATGATAGTGCAGATAACAGTGCCAAAGATAGTAATACTCCTAGCAGTATTGAATGAAATGAAGAAAGTAGCCAAGGTAATGATAATGATGAAGGTGACAATTGCTCACATACCCTAGATAATAATGAAGCTAATATCAGTGAAGGAGAAAGGAATCATGACACAAATGAAGATCACAATAGTGATGTTAGCATGGAAGAAAATGAAAGTGAGGCTCGAGAAGGCAGTCAAGAACACAGTGCAGAAGACATCAATGCAGAGATCAATGAGGAAAAGAAAGGTAGTCCTGAGGTCAGTCATGGTGAGGGCATTGAGGTGGAAAAATTTGAGCTTTTCCCTCTCACATATCAAAGAGGAAAGAGGCATGTGTTTGCTGACTCTAAAAGGCAAGGGACCATGTCATCCTCTTCAGCTAAGAAGCTTGACAAAGGCAAAAAAAATATCAAAGAATAAGAAGGAGAAGATCAGCATAAGGTTGAGAGAGAATTTGAAATCATTCATATTGACGGTGATGAGGAAATGAAGCAAGGATCACAAACTTGCTCCTCCAGAACAAAAATTCCCAAATTGTTGGGAAAAATACTGAGAGGGGGGGGTGAATCAGTATTTAGGACTTAATCAAAACTTTTTACTTTTCCATTCACTAAAACCCATACACTACTTTGCTGAAGCTAACTAGCATATACACGCGGATATCCTTCATAAAACTCGCGTATACACAGAGATCTTGTTATGCCATTAATTCTTCACTTATATCATTCCATCATTCATTCATTAGATGTTCAATAAACTATAAACATGTGCAGTAAGAACAGAATAAATCATCACACATAAGCAACACACATGAAAACCAGGATTTTAGGTGGAAACCCAAGTCGGGAGAAAACCACCGCTGTCGTTGTCTTAGCCTTCAATATTTTATTATAGAGAAAACATCTTACAACATATGTGCTGGCTTAGCCTCCTACCAGCACGCAGGCACCCACTTGCACTCATTTACCAGCCTCTCCTGGAAGGGAGCTACGACCCCCTACTCTTGTTTACCAACCTCTCCTGGAAGGGAGCTACGACCCCCTGATCTCGTTTACCAGCCTCACCTGGAAGGGAGCTACGACCCCCTGATCTCGTTTACCAGCCTCACCTGGAAGGGAGCTACAACCCCCTGACTAAAGGATACAACCCTCAGCACCACCATGGACCACGTTTCATCATATTTTCAGACTGGACCCACTCCATACATTTGAGCTCAATCATACATCATCAACAGATAGCAGTAACACATCAGAACAGATCAGATATTTGATACTTGATACTTCAGCAAACCCTAATCTTCATACACACTTTCCTTTCACTGATCCTGTGTATATACGCGCCTTCAACCATACAAACCCGCGTATACTTCTGTACATATTACAGAGCTAATTTTACTACCCATACGTGCTTTCTCTTCAGCAAACCCGCGTATATACGCGCTTACGCTGCGGCGAACTAGCGTATAGTTCTTCAGACATTTAGGTCATTGCAATTCTTCAGAACAGATACATCACTCAGATTTTACCCTTTACTTCAGACAGATGTTCGCCTCATCTTAGATCTAATCATTCCATAAATAGATCTAGCAGATACAAATACATTCCAGATCTAGATTCCCTTCTTCATCATTTCTTCGTTGGTGCATCATACATTCAGATCTTTCATTCAACTGTAACCCTTTCCATTCAGATATGCTTCAGAGAGAAGTATTCATTCAAGCTCAGACTTCTTGCACAAATTTTCACAATGAATTTCTTCTCCTTATATAGGTTTACCCTTTATCAATACCATGAGCCAAAACCACATCACTTTCGATGGTATTCCTGGACGGGGTCACATAGATGAATCATTACTCAATACAATGGGTCAATACCATGGTGGTTACCCCTGGTTTTACATATTTAGAGCGCTTTTGCCCATACGCGACTTGGCACGTTATTTCCCGCGTGCATACGCTACTTTGTCTAGACAAATCCACGTATTCCTTGAGACATACTCCTTTCATCATGTTCTAGCACATGCTGACATTCCTTCCATCATTACCTTCTGTACTCATTGTATATACATCAGATTTACATCATTTAACAAGTTCATCAAGACATATTCCATCAGGGACAACTTCATCAAGTAGGTTTCCATCATCTTCATCAAGTGGGTTGCCATCAAGGACAACACTCAGCATCATATTTCCAACAATCTCCCCCTATGGACTTGATGGCAACCACGATGGTGTTTGATCACCACAACAGATAGATACATTAAGAATACAATGACACCATGTCACTCTTGACACCATTCTTTCTCTTTATTCAAACACCATGTCACTCTCCCCCTTTGACATCAAGGGAAAAGGGCGGACCAAAACCAACACAAGGTTGTTTTTCCTCTTGTAGAAGGAAGCGTTCTGCAGATCTGATGTACACTGAAGTGACCATGCTCCCCCTGAGTTCATGCTGAAACTACAAACATATTTTTCAATGAAGTACATGACTCTATGACCTTCCTATCACCAATGACTCATGCTTACATCAAAGATCCATCCAAGTGGATTTACATATGAGACTCAAATACCCAACCAAGTGGGTTTACACATCTCAACTCAACTACCCAACCAAGTGGGTTTACAAATTTGACTCAGCTACCCAACCAAGTGGGTTTACAAATTTTGACAAGTCCTCACATGACTGAATATTAAAATTTTACATCATGGGTCTCAACAAGACCTTTTTATCAAATTACAAGTATGACTTTTTATGACCAATACCAGAAAGACCTCAAGAGAGAGATCATATTTCAGAATCATCATAATGCATTATACTCAGCAAGACTAGTGCTCCCCCTGAAAATGTGCATCCAAACATCCTTTCGATATGTCCAAGGCTCCTCCTTAGCTTGTGCAATCTGAATACTTTTAACAGCAAGTCATCAACAACAATCTCTGCATGATCTGTCCGGATCTCCGAATCATAAGACTTCCATCATATCCAAAATATATTATTCATCAAATAAGCAATCCGGGGTCATCCATAATCTTCAACATAAGAAACCATGTATAATTTCATTAGCATGAGTATAACCAGAATAATGCTACCAGTACAATCATTAGTAGTCAGACTGATGCTCCCCCTGAACCTCTTCTCTTGATCTTCAGCTGTCATCCCAATTCTCTTATCGTCAATGCATACACGACTGTGTCTGCTAGAACTCGCGTGTATACGTGGATTTAGTTCACTGAACCCGCATATGGAAAGTGAATTATAGAAAATTTCACATTCCTCCATCTCCCCCTGAATTTGTCCTTCCTCTACCTGTCTTCTTCATGTCAGATGCTCTGTCAGTAATAATCATAACCAGATTTGCCAAATCAACCATGAGAATCATCATACATCGCTCCTCCTGTGACGATACATTACTAAGCTCCATAATGTATCTCACATCACTTCTGCAGTCATTAAGAGAAGTAAGCTTCAGAAGATGATGACTGCAGTAGGGTCAATATTCCCTACGTTTCTGACCGATCCTCCTTCTTTTTCCAAATTTGCTTGAACTTTCTAATTTTGTGCTGAAAATTGTCCACTTTCTCAGATATGTTCAACCTGCATTATTTTTCTACATTTCCATACTTGTTACAAGAATAACATCTCATGTGTCCAGAGAAATAAGAATAAGAATCATAATGATTATTTCTAATCTTCCTTCTTTTGCAATCAGCTGCTTTATGTCCATACTTGTTACATGAAAAACAATATCCCTTGAAGAAACCAGAGTACCTTTCTATGTAGGATCTGTTTGTTTGTGGCTGAAACAATCTGCTTCTGCAATTGGCTGCAACATTTCCATGATTATGACATTTAAAGCATTTAACATTATTGAATGATTTCCTTTGAGAATTCATGATTGTCGGTTGACCTTTTTCTTCTTTCAACACTTCAAGCTTTGCATTGATATCCTTTGAATCTTTAGCACTTCCTTGTGAACTAGATTCTCCTTTAACAGTTTCATGAAAACCAAGACCAAGTTTAACAGAAGGAGACCTTTGACTACTAAGAATATTGTCTAGAATCTTAGTACTATCTTGAAACCTCAAGAGTTTATCATTTTCTTCTAATTTACCTTTGAGAATGTTTACCTCAACCTCCAATTTTTGGCATTGCTTCATCATGCTTTCTTCAACCCTTTTCCCTTCTTCTACTTGATCATTCAAATTTAAGATCTAAAAGTTCTTCATTCTTCTTATTTGATTTTTCCAGATCTGTTTTGAGCGAGATGATTTCTGCTTCACGTCCTTCCTTTTCAAATGATTGTAGAAGTTATTCATTCTTCTTATTTGATGCTTCAAGGTTTGCTTTCAGAGAGATGATTTCTGCTTCAAGTCCTTCACTGTGATCCCATCCTTTTAAATTGATCCCAAAAATTACTTTCATCATTGATCTTGAGATTTGCTTCTAGACTTATACTGTTACTTTCACTATATTCATCATTGCATGCACAAGTGAGTGGATTACAAGAACAACAATCAATACCTGTTTCTTCTTCTTCATTTTCTGCTGCACATGTTTTCTGAGATATCTTCTTTTCTTGAGTAGCCTTCTTCTTTTGCTTCTTTTCCATGAGCACTAGCAGATCTTGGTCAGAATCTTCTTCATCTTCACTTGACATTTCATTATTATCTTCATTTGCATAATAACTCTTTCCCTTTTCAAATTGTTTATAAGGACATTTAGCAGCATAATGACCCACTCTTCCACAATAAAAACATTTGAAGGGTAGCTTACCTTTGAATCTTCCAGTACCTGGTTGGAGTCTCCTTACAAAATTTGTTGCTTCTTCTTCTTATATATAACTTGATTCCTTGACAACTTCCTTTTCTTTTCCTTTTGCACATGCCTTAAAAGTAGCTTATTTGATTTGAAAGGGACCTCCTTGTCTCATGTCATAAGCAGTCAGAATACCATGTAGTTGAACAATAGTAAGAGTTTTCAGATCTTGCCTTTCTTCAATAGCTGACACTTTTGACTCAAATTTTGAAGTTAAAGATCTTAAGACTTTTTCCACCAGAGTAGTATCGGTTATGGCTTCACCCAAACTTCTCATACGATTTACAATATCATCTAGATGTAAAAAGAAACTGGCAATACTCTCATCACTATGCATCCTTAAATTTTCATATTCAATTCGGAGAGTTTGGAGTTTTGCACTTTTTACCTTTGTATCTCCTTCATAGCTCAGAATGATTTTGTCCCATATTTCTTTTGTTGAATTTAGCTGCATCACTTTAGCAAATTCTGGTTCAGACAGGCTTCCTAATAGGACATTGACGGCTTTGGCATTGATTTCATATTTCTTACTTTCTGCTGCATCAGTAGGAATACTTGTCGGATACTGATAACCTCCTTCCACGATTGCCCATACTTCTGCACCAAGACTTTGCAGATATGCTTTTGTTCGTATCTTCCAGAACAACAGATTATTTCCATTGAATAGAGGTGGCCTTATAGACATTGTCCCTTCATGACTTCCCATTGCGACGGATCTCCTTCAAGCGATCAAGCTTTTGCAGAAGAACCTGGCTCTGATACCAATTGTTGGGAAAAATACTGAGAGGGGGGGTGAATCAGTATTTAGGACTTAATCAAAACTTTTTACTTTTCCATTCACTAAAACCCATACGCTACTTTGATGAAGCTAACTAGCATATACACGTGGATATCCTTCATAAAACTCGTGTATACACAGAGATCTTGTTATGCCATTAATTCTTCACTTATATCATTCCATCATTCATTCATTAGATGTTCAATAAACTGTAAACATGTGCAGTAAGAATAGAAGAAATTATCACACATAAGCAACACACATGAAAACCAGGATTTTAGGTGGAAACCCAAGTCGGGAGAAAACCACCGCTGTCGTTGTCTCAGCCTTCAATATTTTATTATAGAGAAAACATCTTACAACATATGTGCTGGCGCAGCCTCCTACCAGCACGCAGGCACCCACCTGCACTCATTTACCAACCTCTCCTGGAAGGGAGCTATGACCCCTTGCTCTCGTTTACCAGCCTCTCCTTGAAGGGAGCTACGACCCCTTGATCTCGTTTACCAGCCTCACCTGGAAGGGAGCTACGACCCCCTGATCTCGTTTACCAGCCTCACCTGGAAGGGAGCTACAACCCCCTAACTGAAGGCTACACCCCTCAGCACCACCATGGACCACGTTTCATCATATTTTCAAACTAGACCCACTCCATACATTTGAGCTCAATCATACATCATCAACAGATAGCAGTAACACAGCAGAACAGATCAGACATTTGATACTTCATACTTCAGCAAACCCTAATCTTCATACGCGCTTTCCTTTCACTGATCCTGCGTATATACGCGCCTTCGACCATACAAACCCGCGTATACTTCTGTACATATTACAGAGCTAATTTTACTTCCCATACGCGCTTTCTCTTCAGCAAACCCGCGTATATACGCGCTTATTCTGCGGTGAACTAGCGTATAGTTCTTCAGACATTTAGGTCATTGCAATTCTTTAGAACAGATACATCACTCAGATTTTACCCTTTACTTCAGACAGATGTTCGCCTCATCTCAGATCTAATCATTCCATAAATAGATCTAGAAGATACAAATACATTCCAGATCTAGATTCCCTTCTTCATCATTTCTTCGTTGGTGCATCATACATTCAGATCTTTCATTCAACTGTAATCCTTTCCATTCAGATATGCTTCAGAGAGAAGTATTCATTCAAGCTCATACTTCTTGCACACATTTGCACAATGAATTTCTTCTCCTTATATAGGTTTACCCTTTATCAATACCATGAGCTAAAACCACATCACTTTCGATGGTATTCCTGGACGGGGTCACATAGATGAATCATTACTCAATACAATGGGTCAATACCATGGTGGTTACCCCTAGTTTTACATATTTAGAGCGCTTTTACCCATACGTGACTTGGCACGTTATTTCCCACATTACCCTGTTTGTCTGAGACAAATCCCCGCATGTACACAGACATCCTCTTTTCATCATGTTCTAGCACATACATGTTCTTCATCATTACCTTTTGTACTCATTGTATATACATCGGATTTATGTTCTAACAGTTCCTTGAGACATATTCTGCCATAGGGACAATTTCAACAAGTGGGTTGCCATCATCTTCATCAAGTGGGTTGCCATCAGGACAACACTCAACATCATATTGCCAACAACTTGTGCCTCAAAGCATTCAAACAGAGGCCGAAGTTATTGTTTGAAATCAAATATTTTCCTCAACGCAGCCGAACAGTTAATTCTGCTAAAAGAATTTAATGACAAAAATATTAGTAGAGTTACTATAACATAACACAGAGCCTTAAAAGTCAACAAGATCTCCCACCGACCTTAAAATATTTAATGTATATCAATTAATACAATAAAACACCTATAAACTTCTTCATCGAGCCCCTCAAAGGCTGAGAAGTCATCATTATGTATTAATTGTCCTGAGAGATCTTTTATCAGATCTCACCTCCTCATTCTTCTATAAATACTTCTATAGAAGATGAGAAATTTTGGTTGATCACTAGTTGTAATATTGAAACTCTCTGAAATGATACATAGTCTATTGAAGTTGAAGAAGAAACTGAAGTCTTGGAAGCCCTGATGATGTTGTTGCATGCTTGTTTTTGAGAAGGCTCTATCAGTGGATCCATGAGCTTGGTTGTTGGTGAAGTATTCTAAACTATTTAATGTTTTCTCCTGTTTTCATTCTGTTCCATAATTTCTTACTACAGTAGGTTGAAAGTTTTAGGCTAAGAAATGACTCCTGGAAGCACCTTAGACCTATTCATCCTTCACTGTTTCATGTTTTCTTCTGTTGAAGTATTTTAGAGTCTTTAACCTCTCTCTTTAGTCTTCATGCTTGTTTATTTCCTTAATAGTTCGAATAGTTGGTTTCAGCATGATTTATGGTTCTCCTGTGCTCTACGCCACTTAAAAGCATTATTGAAGTCTTCCTTTGAAATTTATTTATAATGAGCGAAGGAGGTGCATTGCAGTCTTGCCCTTTGTCTTATTCAAGCAGTTGTCTCAAGGTCTTTATGGTTGTAATCATGAATGTGTTAGGTGTTCCTATTACAAGAAGCTGGGTTATGATGAATCTTAATTAGATTATAAGTCAGCTTTGAAATAAAATCTTTGAGGAAATAGGGTACAGTTCCCAGATACGAGGTTTCATTTTAAAATTTGTTTTCAGAAATCATTGTTTGTAAAGGTGTGATTTGTAGAATTCATGGTTAGCCCTGTCTATCAAAAAGCTCTTTATTGTCCAAATTTCGTTTTCAAAATCCCTTTGTTGAGAATTAAACTTCTCTTTTCAAATCATTGATGTCCATCTCATTCCAAAAACCAAAGGATCCTGTGGCCAAGTTAGATTTGCCCTCTGATATCCGATATCCATTGATAAGTATGTTATGACCTATTTTTGACTCCATTGCCCAATGAACTAGATGTTCCTCCATTCTATATATCTTTCCTAGGTCTTTCATGTTCTATTGTATCAATCCAACCAAACAAACAAACAAACACCTGCACTTAATAACTAGTCTAAAATCCATACTCTAAGCACACAAGATAAACCTTTGCAAACAAACATTTGAGAGATCCCTCTCTGAGAACAGGAGGACTAGATCCTGGGACTCTAAATATTGGTTCTGATGTTGCCTTGTCTTTTGATTTGCCAAACTATCAAAACACGGGACACCAACATAATGGCAATCATGGTGGGACCTTGAGTAAAATCTTCAAAAAAAAACACTCACTATCCAGTATAACATAAGTAGCCTTCTTCAAGCACTACCAAGTGTAATGGTAATCATGATAGTACTTTTTGAATCAGTGACAAATTAAGTAACCCTTAGGATTCTCTTAGAACCTTATCAAACCTTGAACGATTCAGTTACCAAGCCATAGGAGTGAACTCTATATGTTTTGACACCCTATCTAAGTGTTAAGTCAGATTTAGGACACTCTCATAACCTATAAGACCAGAATAACTCAGAAAAACCCAAAAAACATTTCAGTTTGGCTTTACAAATAAACATGGTGGTGGAACCATCCAATATCTTACCTTCATAAAAGCTAAAAAGTTTCCACCTGGCGACTCCACTAGCCCCAGTGGCCTATTACTCATATAGGTTCCCAGATCTCTTTAGGACTGTGTTAACCAGCCTGGAAGAAGTTTAGTAGGATAGTCCCATATTAGATAAGACATTGTGAGAGGTAAAAAATTTCAAAAAACAGTCCCTAAAACCTCAACTCTTCTCATTTTTGAAAAACAGTCTGGCTTCACATAGGATCAACACTAGATCCCATCCAGACCCAAATCCTCCTTTAATCATTGACAATCCTGAGAGAATTCAAAGGTAGACTTCTAACTCTGAAAAATCAGCTGCTAATAGGAGCCTCTTAAGAACAAATTTCGTCCCTGAAAACCTTTTTGTCCTAGAGAATTCACACTACGATTTACATCATACATAGAACATCTTTAGAACTAGATCTCAAGGTGATTTAAACAAGACTGACCTTAACTTTTCAGATTTGCAATAGAGCTTTAGTAGAGAAGCCTCACCTTCCACTCCTCCTGATTCCCAGCTTCTTCATCACTTTAGCCTTTTCCATAACAAATCTGCTCAAAATTAGTTTGCTAGCCCAAGTATTTCTTCCTCTCCAATTCATACTACCATTGTTCAAAACACTCCATTTCAGCCCTTTTTCGCTCTTGTAAATCCCCCTCTTGTAAATCCACCCTTATTTCCATCCATGGCGACATTGTATGCCCCATTAGTGTTACCACAACCTCTACTTCCCCTACCAAATGATTACCAATCCAAAATCCCTCACTTCACTGGAAAAGATTCTACAACATCTCAACATCATGTAGATAGGATGGAAGATGCGTTTGATTACATGGAGATAGAAGAAGAAACTGTGAAGATGAGGATCTTCGCCCAAAGTTTAGGAGGAGATATAAAGAAATGGTTTAAAAACTTACCTTCTAACAGTATAAATGATCTCCCTGCCTTGCATCAAACATTTATTAACAAATGGGAGCTCAAAAGGAACCCTCTCCAAATACTAGTAGAGTATATTAGCCTCAAGAGAAATAAAGGGGTGAGTGTCAATGATTACTCCACTAGGTTCAATGGAGTTTATAATGCTCTCCCACCTCACATGAAACCTCCTCAAGGCATGGCCTTGGTAAGGTATCCCGAAGGCCTTGATGCTGAAATGAATTATGAGTTAAGGGGGAGAGATTACTTAACTTTAGAGGACACGCAGAGAGGAGCTTTGAGTGTAGAAGAAAACATAATCGAGAAAATAAATAGGTTGAGATTAGAGAACAGGGTAACCTATAATGATGACCTACTACCCTCAACCTCAGCTTCTGACACAAAAATTGATAGCCTAGTGAAGGTGATGGAGAGGATGCTTGAGAAGATCAATTTAAATGAGAGACTACCACCAAGAGAACCTCAAAATAATCAAAACAGAAATAGAAATCAGAATTATAGAAGGGGAAAAAATCAAGATAAGAAAAAGGAAAGCGACCAACAGATTAGACCTCCCTTCCAACAGAACTATGTAGATCAATATGAGGAAGATAGGGAGTTGGAAAGGTCGGAAGAATCTCATGTAAACTTGATTGGATCAGACAGTGGGGATGATGTTTTCCTCACTGAGGAAGAACAAGTTTTTTCCTCTTGTGATCAAAATACAAACACCTATGAAGATTCTGAGGACTATAGATTGGGTTTTGAAAATGCAATCATGGAGGTACACAAACAGTATGATCTTAGGAGCAAGGGAAGCATACATAATTCAAAGGATAAGAACACTAGCACTGCTGTCAAGAAAAACGTAGAAAACCAGCCCAAAAAGACAACAGAGAGAACTAAAATTTTGGCCAAGAAACCAGACTTAAACAAAGACAAAATTGTCCAGCCAAATGTTGAACAGAGTACCCCTAGCACTTCAGCTAGTAGTCCTAACAAAACTGTACCAATTACCAGTCTAGACAAGGTTCAGCGAATCAAAGTTGCTGAAAATAATTCAATTGAAAAGGAAGATGTAAATATCAACAAGTCAATTATTCCTTTCAGCCTTGAGGGAGAGATTGCTAAGATAAAGATTGACATTCCCCTAGCTAAACTAGTAACCCAAGAAGTGTACAAAAACCAAGTTTTGAAAGCTTTGAACTTAGGAGGTGATACTGACACTTTGAACTTGACAGATGACAAACCTGAGCTGTTGTTTGGTCCAGAAGTTGAAGGAAAATAGCAAGAAGAGGCTGCCCCTCCCTTCTATATTAGCTTGAACATACACAAGAAAATTTTACACAATGCCATGTTAGATTCAGGAGCTTCACACAATCTAATGCCCAAGGTGGTAATGGAAAGCTTAGGCTTAGAGATTATTAAACCATACAAATATTTGTATTCCTTTGACTCAAGCAGAGTCAAATTTTTGGGTTTAATCAAATATTTATGTGTTAATCTAGCTCAAATCCCTGCTAAGACTCTAGTAATGGACATAGTTGTAGCTGACATTCCCCCTAAGTATGGCATGCTCTTATCAAGATCTTGGGGAGCCAAACTTTAGGGAAGCCTTCAAATGGACATGTCTTATGCCACCATCCCTGTTTTCAACCAAAACAGAAGACTATACAGAGAATCTCACATGAAGTACATGGTGAGCAACATAGACAAACCAAACAACACTCCAATATATTCTATTCAATCAAGTTGAGATTCCTTTATCTTATGTAACGAAGATGAAATCACCCATCAAGATAAGGAAAACATAGACCTAATCAGTCCACCAGAACAATCAAATCTTCCCTTCAATCAAATTCAAAACATTGACAATCAATAGCAACAAGAAAATGAAAACAAGGCAAATATACTTTGGAAAATAAACTTTGATGGATCCTGTAACAAAACAAGTGCAGGGGCAGGTGTTTGGATTCAAAATACGAATCAAAGTTTTCTTACAAATTGGATTTCCCATGCACTAACAATATCGCTGAGTATGAAGCCCTTCTCCTAGGCTTACAATTTCTTAAACAATTAGAAGCCCGAAAGATATCCATCTTAGCAGATTTTGAACTTATCATAAAAAAAATCAAAGGAGAATACTCAACTAGAAATCAAAGGCTTAGGGAATATCAGAACGCTACCCTTGATTTATTGAAAACCTTCGAAAAATATGAACTCATTTTCATCCCTAGGGTACTGAATCATATAGCAAATGAACTCGCCTTCAATGCCAGTAACTGCCAAATACCTGAGATAAATGAACAACTCCGTGTAAAGGTAAAACATAGGCCCATTGTGCCTGATAATGAAGATCACTGGCAATTTTTTGAATCTGACAAACACATAGATGATTTCTTGAAATCAGAAAACAATTTCAGCATACCAATATCAGAAACCAACCATAAAGAAAATTGTTTGTATATTTAACAAATCCCAGAAGTTGAAATGACATACTCTGCTGATATAAATCATTATGAGAATCCTTCTAAAGCAGAGATAACTGACAACACAGACCAAGAAGACTTGGAAGTCTTACAATGCAAAAATGATAAAATCCCAACAGGTCTCACACCTTTAGAACACCTTTTTTATTTTAACGATGTAGCCAAATAACCGAAAATGGAGCTTGTGGAAACGAATGTAGAATAACATAACATAGGTAGTCTAGCAGAAGCCAAGATGATCAAATTGTCCAGTACTCTCCCAGCTCACATAAAATTGCAATACATAAAGTTGTTCAAAGAGTTTAAAGATGTTTTTGCTTGGCGATACAAAGACTTGAAATCATATGATACCAGCATCATTTAGCACAAAATCCCCCTGAAGGAAAATAAAAAGCCTTTTAAACAAAAACTAAGGAGAATAAACCCTCTCTTACTACCTTTGGTTAAGGCAGAAATTGAAAAAATGTATGATGCTGGGATCATAATACCCCTTAGATTTTCAGAATGGGTATCAAACTTAGTTTCTGTCAGAAAGAAAACAGGGGAAATCAGGCTCTGTATTGACTTCAAAAATTTAAACAGAGCCTCTTTAAAGGACAACTACCCTTTACCCAAGATGGACCATATACTTCAAAGGGTAGTTGGGTCAAGAAGGATATCCCTCTTAGATGGGTTCTCGGGTTATAACCAAGTGATAGTGCTCCCAAATGATCAAATCAAAACTGCTTTTACCACACCTTGGGGCACCTTTATGTATGTAAAAATGAATTTCGGATTAATGAATGCAGGGGCGACCTTCCAAAGGGCCATGGACATAGCCTTCTCTGAAGATATTGACTACTTCATAATCATTTACCTTGATGACATAACCATTTTCTCCAAAACTGATGAAGAACATTTGATACACCTAAGAAATTTTTTTGAGAAGTGTAGGAAATTTGGCTTGTCATTGAATCCCAAGAAGACACTCTTTGGTCTCCAAGAAGGTAAACTTCTTGGCCATATAATTCAGAAGATGGAATCAAAATATACACTACAAGTATAGATGGCATATTGCAGATCAGCCATCCAAGAAGCCTCAAAAGAGTTGCAATCTTTCATCGGAAAAATTAATTTTCTAAGGAGGTTTATCCCTAATCTCGCTGAGCTATTAAAAACATTACAAACATGCTTAAGAGAGATGTTGGTGTAAAATGGAATTTACCAACTAAACAATCATTCGAACTAGTCAAACAAGCTCTTACTCAAACACCAGTCCTGATTAGTTTATATTTCACCAAAGAATTTTACATTTTTTCTTTTGCATCTGAACATACAATAGCTGCAGTTTTACTTCAAAAGAATTATTTGGGGCAAGAACAACCAATATCCTTCTTTATTAGGGCCTTAAGATATGCTCCTCTCAAATATAACATCATCGAGAAGCAAGCCTTAGCATTAGTGAAAGCTTTGAAAGACTTTAGGGTCTATATTTTACACTCTCACATAATTGATTTTGTTCCACAAACTGTTGTCAAGGACATCCTAAGTCAACGCCCTGATGGTAAAAGGGGAAAATGGATTGCAACTATTCTTGAGTATGACTTAGAAATCAGGCCCACCAAACTAGTTAAAGGGCAAGGATTAGCAAAACTTATGGTTGAGTCTAACTTCCAAGCACTAGAAATGAATATGGTAGATGTGTTGGAAGAAACAGAAGAATCTGTTGCTCCTTTTATTGAAGAAACATTTCTGAATTCTCCTTGGTATGCTGACATTATTTATGTTCTTTTATATTTAAATTCCCCTCCTTCTTTTTCTAAAACTAAAGCTAGATTTTGAAACAAAAGGCTTTGATTTTTTGCATCTTAGATGGGGTGTTATATTGGAAAAATGTTGTTGGAATTTTGCTTAAATGTTTACTTGAAGATGATGTAGGGAAAACTATGCATGAGTTGCATGACTAGGAATGTGGAGGACACCTCTACTGGAAGGCCACAGCAAGAATTTTTTTTAGATCAGGTTACTATTGGCCTCCTCTTTTCCCAGACACTCATAATTTGGTCATGTCTTGCCATAAGTGTCAAATATTCGATGGCAAAAGAAAACTTCTTCCCTTACCCTTACATCCTATCAGAATTGAGGCACCTTTTCAACAATGGGGGCTGGACTTCATTGGGGAAATCCACCCATCCTCCTCAGCTCAACATAAGTGGATCCTCATGGTCACTAACTTCTTTACCAAGTGGATAGAAGCTATACCCTCCAGAAATTCTAATGACTCTGTCATTATCAAGTTTCTTGAAACAAATATCATATCCAGATTTGGTTGTCCCAGAAAAATCATAACAGAAAATGCTGCGGGTTTTAAATCTAAACATATGGTCGATTTCTGTTACAAATACCACATAAAATTGGGCCATTCCACTGCTTACTATCCCCAAGGAAATGGATTAGCTGAATCTTCCAACAAGAGCCTCATCAATATCATTAAAAAAATGTTGGAACAAAATCAGAAATCATGGCACAGTAAATTGGTTCATGCCTTATGGGCTGATAGGTTAACTACAAATAAATCAATAAATGTATCCCCCTATCAGCTAGTTTATGGCATGGATGCGGTCTTTACCACCTCATTATGAGTGCCAGTCATGAAGCTCCTTCAAGAATTGCAAGTTGAAGAGAATGATGTGCAGAGGAGAATCAATCAAACCATCTATTTACTGCAGACCAGAGAACAAGTTTATGAAAGAACTCAGTTAGTCCAAGAAAATATGAAGAAGCTATTTGATAAAAGGACTAAAGTAGTCAATTTCCAAGTTGGAAATGTTGTTATTAAGTGGGATGCAAGTAGAGAAGAGAAGGGAAAACATGGCAAGTTTGAGAACTTGTGGAAAGGGCCCTATATTATTCATACTGAGAGGGGTCACAATGCATTTTTCCTGAAATAATTGAATGGAGAAGATCTATATGGAGGTCCTGTCAACGGTAGGATGCTCAAGCATTACTTCTACCAAGAGTCTTGAGTTTTAAAGCATTGTATTTTTATTGTAAATATCATAGTCTGAACATTGTATTCAAAGTTAGAAAAAAAAAAAAACAAATTCTGAAAGTGTGCAAGCTCAAATGCCACTCCTGAAGAACACACTTCTAGTTAGTCAAACAGATTAATCTTCACTAATTAGCTTTAAATTTTCTGCTGATAAGACAGTGAATTTGATTTGCCAAACTGTTTAATCTTGGCTTATCAGTAGATAGTTTAGGATAGAAATTAAAGGTTCAAACATGCTCAAAATCTGAACCTAAGGTTTCAAAGCAAGAAATGAATCAAATTTGTTTCAAATTATGAGTCAAAAGATGTAAAAATATGGTTCAAACATGCTCAAAATCTGAACCAAAGAACAAGGAAAGACAGCTCACAACAAAGTCAAAACAGAGCTGCATAAAAAGAAAGGAAATGCTTTGAAATTCCTGATTTCAAACCTTCCATTTTGTTTTAAATTTTGTGCAAAATAATGTCTATGTGCAGCTTTTTTTTATGCGATAAACTAGCATCAAGTTAGACTGTGCAATCCTGACTTGACTGCTTTTTAAATTTCTGTTGTAGAAATTAGAGAATAAATTCTATTGGACAGTTTAATCCCAACAGACAGTAGATTAGGTAGAGAATCATATGGGCTGAACTGTTTAATCTGAGTCCATGAAGAAATAAGGATTATAAGTAGATTAGATTTCCTTCTTTCAAAAGAATAAAATTTTGTGAAAAGATTTTTCCAATCCAAGTGCACTCTAATGAAGAAAAAATGCTAGATCAGTAGGATTGGGTAGGTAGAAAGCTTGTATTGATGAAGATCCATTGTTTTTATGACTGTTAATATGTTTTCAAAGCAAGATCATCCCAGCAAAGGAAGGGAAGCTCAATTGATGAGGCACAACTCAGCCTCCTAGAGAAAAAAATGGATGTGGCACAGGTCAGCCTCCCAGAGAATGCAAGTCTGAAATTCTTGATGACTTCAAGAAGACACCATCCCCAAGTGGAGCCACTATTAGCCACCTATAAAATTTGTTATATAAAAAGGTGGCTAAAAATTTTTGAGCCTTCAAGGAACAAATTTTATTACTAAAAAGTGTTGGCTCTTGAAGACTCTTGAAGGCCTCATGTCTCTGTCCAAATCTTCACTGTTGTTCTCTTTTTTATACTCATAATTTCTGTTGTTTCCATAAGTGAAAATACTACTGCAAAATCATCATTTTTCCCCTTCCTCCACTCAAAACTAACCTTCATTTTCTCCCCCTTTTCTTAATAAAATTCCTCTATTTTTCATGACTCCCCTTCTCCCATTCAAGAAAATCCTCTTTACATAGTTTAAAACTCATTTTTAAACTATACCGAAACCCCCAAATCCATTGAAAAACTTGAAAATTTCTTAGAAAAAGTTTTACACATAAGAGTTTAAGCCCCTAACCTTGATAAATCTTAAAGCAATTCTACCTCAAATGTAACCTAGCACTGAGAATCGGTGCTAACCCTCATAATTATCGCATCACAAAGTCTAAGTGCGCAAGTCTTTTTGCCATGTTTAAAAAGTTTCGATGCGATTAAGCCCATGTACATACCCCTCGATCGTATTATCATTTCATGTAACCCGTGGGCCCGCCATCGGGAGCTAAATCATTGAAATTATTCATTCCTGATGGTCTCTTTCCTTTGTTAAAACATATAACCCACTTACCCAAAGTTTTGATCTGATGCGCCGAAGTCATGTTTTTAATATAAAAATGGTTAGATCAAAAAGACCCGAAGCGCAATCGCATCGGAAGAATCTACAATGGGTTGATTGTAAAGACCCACATCAAACTTTCCGATGCGATTAGGTCATATATGTAAACTCCGCACCCTCCACTTCATTCATATAACTCATGCCCAAGACCAAAGGTCAAAGACCCAAGGCGCTTATCGCATCGGAAACTTCTGCGAAGACTCTTCCGATTGCTCCCCTTTGAAACCCCTGATTGCGATGCCCCGATTGCACCATCGCATCGATCCACCTTCGATTGTCGATCCCCGATTAGTTTTCCACCGTTGATCTCCTCTCTACCTTCCCAGATCCAACGGCCCACAATTGTTCCGATCATTAACCTTTACCCCGCCAATTGCAACCTCCCGACGCATCTCCCATCATCGATCTGATCTACAGATCAATGGTCAGTGCTCAATCGCATTGCAAGTTTCATTGGGTGCATTTTTTTGTTCCCCCCGATCAGCGATCCCTCCAATTCATTCCCCACCGTTGATCTGATCCTCAGATCAAAGGTCATTGCTCAATCACATCGCCCTCCCCGATCGCACAATCGCATCGGCAATTTTTGTTACACCTTCCTTATTTCCCCATCGATTGCAATCCCCCGATTGGATTTAGACCGTCCACGTGTCTGGATCAGATGGTCCCAGATCATTCCCATATTACTTCCCATCGCTCTCTTTTTTGACTATTATACGCAGATCTCCACCGTAGGATGCTGCCATCCAATGGCTATGCTCCTCCCCACATCCTCTGCAGCAGTTAAACCCACAACATAGGATTTATTGATATTTTGTGTGTTTTGCAGGATTAATGGTTATCCATTATAATTAAAGAAAGGCCGAAGGCCAGGAAAGACATTTTCCATGCCTTTGATTCACCAAAGGAAACTATTCTTGGGGTTCGCAATCCACGTTTCGTCGACGCTTCATATGCATTGATGCCATACGAGCCTTGCCCGACCTACACATCAACAAGACACTGTGCTATTAAATCCAAATTAAAAGAGTATTAGTTTTGAAGACAGAGCATAGTAGAATAGAAGATTGAAGACATATTTGCGAGGATTATGGCTAAGAATGATTATCAAAAGCCTAATCCCCCTAATTAAAACACAGTTAAAAGAAAATCATAAGTGTTCAAGAAACAGAAAGGCCTCCACCACCACATCTGAGGCAAATTTATTCCTCCCAGCTACCACGAAGCCACCTGTGCCTCAAAGCATTCAAATAGAGGCTGAAATTTTTGTTCGAAATCAGATATTTGCCTCAACGCAGCCAAAAAGTTAATTCTGTTGAAAGAATTTAATGACAAAAATATTAGCAGAGTTACTATAACATAACGCAGAGCCTTAAAAGTCTACAAGAGCTCCCACTGAGCTTAAAATATTTAGTGTATATCAATTAATACAGTGAAACACCCATAAACTTCTTCATCGAGCCCCTCAAAGGTCGAGAAGTCATCACTCTGTATTAATTGTCCTGAGAGATCTTTTATCAGATCTCACCTCCTCATTCTTCTATAAATACTTTTGTAGAAGATGAGAAATTTTTGGTTGATCACTAGTTGTAATATTGGAACTCTCTAAAATAATACGTAGTCTGTTGAAGTTGAAGAAGAAATTGAATTCTTGGAAGCCCTGATGATGTTGTTGCATGCTTGTTACTGAGAAGGCTCTATCATTGGATCCATGAGCTTGGCTGTTGGTGAAGTATTCTGAACTATTTAATGTTTTCCCCCATTTTCATTATGTTCCATAATTTCTTACTACAATAGGTTGAAAGTTTTAGGCTAAGAAATGACTCCTAGAAGCACCTTAGACCTGTTTATCCTTTACGGTTTTATGTTTTCTTCTGCTGAAGTATTTTAGAGTCTTTAATCTCTCTCTTTATTCTTCATGCTTGTTTATTTCCTTAATAGTTCAAATAGTTGGTTTCAGCATGATTTATGGTTTTCCCTGGTTATCTGCTACCACTTAAAAACTGTTATTGAAGTCTGCCTTTGAAATTTTTATTTATAATGAACCAAGGAGGTATGTTCTGATCTTTCCCTTTGTCCTTACTCAAACAGTTGTCTCAAAGGTCTTTATGGTTGTAATCATAGATGTGTTAGGTGTTTCCTCTTTTATGACTGCAGTTATTAGTGAATATTTTATTTTTTCTAAGTCATTTGAAATAAAATCTTTAAGGAAATAGGGTTTTCTCCGAATCTTAGGTTTCATTTTAAAAGTTGTTTTGAAATCATTTTTTGCTTAAAGGTGTGATTTGTAGAATTCATGGTTAGCCCTATCTATCAAAAATATCTTTATTGTTCAAACCGTGTTTTCGAATTCCCTTTGTTGAGAATTAAACTTCTCTTTCCAATCATTGATGTCCATCTCATTCCAAAAACCAAAGGATCTTGTGGCGAAGTTAGATTTTCCCTCTGATATCCCATATCCATTGATAAGTATGTTATGACCTCTTTTTGACACCATTGCCCAATGAACCAGATGTTTCTCCATTCTATATATCTTTCCTAGGCCTTTCATGTTCTGATGTATCAATCCAACCAAACAAACAAACAAACACCTGCACTTAATAAACTAGTATAAAATCCATAATCTAAGCACACAAGATAAACCTTTGCAAACAAATATTCGAGAGATCCCTCTTTGAGAACAAGAGGACTAGATCCTGGGACTCTAAAGATTGATTCTGATGTTACCTTGTCTTTTGATTTGCCAAACTATCGAAACATGGGACACCAACAAAAGGTGGTTTAGGTTTTACAAGCTCTTAACTTATAAAAGGAAGAGGATGGTAGCATGAGAAGGTTGTTGATGATATTTTATTTTTTGAGTATATTTTCTATTTAGACATATCTCATTCTCTTGCTTTTTAGCTGAGAATAATGCTGTATAGCATTGGGTGTTCTTGATCGAGAATCCCACCTCTTTCCTTGAGAGGCCTCTTGGAAGAGTCTTGTATTGCATAGTCCACTATCTGGCTAAAGGCCAAGCTTCTTCTTCCATCTACAATGCATATCTTGTTGAGGGCTTGGTTGTCTTTGAAAGCTACAGCAAGTGGAGGCTAGATCTATTCATATCTAGATCATTTCAGTGCCCTTTTTCACTGGAGGAGATTTCTACTCCATTGGGAGGAGAGTATTGGAGTGCTTGGGCTTCATTTTCTGATCTTGGCATGTGGCCAAACATATTTGAAACCCTATAGTGTATTTTTTCTTCCAGATATGCATTATTCCTATAGGTGTTGTTGCAGGGTATTTTTGCATACATATGTAGAGTTGGTTTCAAGTGTTGGGGATCTACCCTTCACTTTGGAGATCCATTGGAGGGGATATATTTCTTGTTCAAATCAGATTTTATCTACATACTTCTAAATTCTTTTGAATATTTGAATATTTCTAGAGATCTGCAAACTTAGATCTCAGATCTACTTCATGTACATGGTGTAACATTGAAAACCCCAAGGGGATTTTGAAGAGGAGCCTGTATAGTGTATGGATCTATTAGAGATCTGAAATTTCATGCAATTATTTGCTCTAGATGTAATGTGTAACCTACAGTTGTTTCAGCATAATAAAATAATGTTGTAAAGTAGTTTCTAGTCTATATGTATGGTTGCGAAACCTATTTTTGAGGATTTTATTCTATTGGAGACTTGTATTTCCTCTTATTCATCTCATGGGCCATCTTGTACATCTATTTTGCTGCTGTAAATACTTGTGAAAGGTCTCCATATTGGTCTCCTACTTTGTCTTAGATGATCTACGTTATTTTCTTGCATGTTTGTATTATATTGTTGCATTCCCCACTTGGGAATATTACAATTTGAAAATAAAAGCTTACAACCTAGGCCTTGATGTTGGAGGCCTCCCTTTGGTTAGAATATGAGTCCTTCACCGAAGCTCTAAATCATTTCTTCTCCTGGAAAACTTATGCATTATCACAGTGCAAGAACGTAAAGGGAACAACAGTTTAGACTATCCCAACAATGACCAACCAGTAGTGGAAGGATGGCGACCAATTTATAGGAAGGGATAAGAGCTTGGGAGCCCATGAAAGGAGGAGGAAGGTCCACTTTGTAAGGGATAAACCCCAATGGATGAGATCAAAGCTCTAAAATCAGAGAGCTTGACTCTATCACCACTGTTTAACAGGCAACTTACTACCCTGGAACTTCTAAAGGTCAAAGCTTCTCCTCAATTTGAGGAAACACTACTAGAAAGGGATCAATGGGATTTTCCAAGAAATAAGGGTGTAGGTAGTGCTAAGCCAGAACTGTCAATCTGACATCCACACGAGCATGGACCTAGGAAACGCATTGACCAAGAAAACTATGGTTTTTACCAAGTTCCTTCAGTAATCTTCCAAGGCATTTTTCTTTGAGTCTTCAAGGGATGTCTTTACATATTTCTCCATGGTGTAAACATTGTGCAGGGTATGTCATGGGGTACTTCAGGATCAGGGATGGGAAGTGAGAATGGTGACAAATTATTGTGTAATAGATTCCCCCTAAAGCATGAAGGAGGAACAGGGAGTGACGGCTAAAATGCTTTATGAACCAAGGAAAAGAATTCATATTATCACGAGGAAACGTTCCAAATCAAACATTTTACAATATACGACATCTCGGTTGTGAATATGCCTAACCACATAACTCTTCAACAACAATAAAATAACACATGGTCACATCCATCCATCTAATATATCATATAAATGGATCCATGGTATGGATGCAACCATTCGTATAAATAGGATCATGTATACAATCAAGAATACTCAATAACTCATCATAGCCTATATCAAACATGAAATGTGACCCAGGGTCTTTACCACAATCTCAATCAACCCAATGTCCGAATCTAGCCACGTGAATAGATGTGTTGGTGTCTAACATGGTAGAAACCACCTGACTATCGGTTAATGATGAAAATCGTTAACAGCCACGAGAGAAACCACCCATAATGACTATGGACCTCAAGGTACAACACTACAATCTACAAGTGTGAATGAATGTGCTAAATTCTAACACTTTCATAATCATTCGATCAAAGGCCAATGGTGTAAACCTATAGTCGAACATGAAGAACTAGACATTGAGACATGCAAGCTCCAAGGTACTTAATAGAAGTTTTTGAACCATTTTCTCGAATAATGAGCTAAAGTCGACAGGAAACGATTCGTTGAAGGAGGGCCATAATTATTCCCATATCATCGACACGAAACAATAAATATCTCAAGATGATAGGAGTGATTTGAGATTGTAATATAGGAGGTAAAATAACCAAAGGATATTTGGCAAAAAGGACTTCTCTTGAAAATATTGGCGACATGACTCCAGAGTGTGGCTGCATTTGACTAAAATTGGATCGGGGGTCATGATGAAAAAAAATTATGATCGAATAGGAGGAAAATGGATTTCCCAAACCCGTAGAGGTAAAGTGACGAATGTAGGATGTTCCCAACCTGAAACGAACTGTAGATGAGTGTCATGCTCAAGAGCGACAAGCTGCCCAAAATACACATAGGATGTTCACTTTGAATTTCCCCTCCTTATTGCTAACGAATGCCTCTTTATTGTTTATAGCTAGCGTGAAGAGGATAACATATGTTGAGCATGTAATTTAATTCTTCGAATGAATCCATTCGAGTATGTTTAACGAGCCCTAGGAAAGAGGAACTCGATCCCGTCATGGTGACAAGTCTTTCATCATTTAATATTTAATGAGTTGAACTAAAGGGTAACTCGGTAAATTTTCATGTTTAAGGAGTTTGAAAAGAAACAAAAAGGAATATCAATCATGTCCCTTTTCATAAATCGTCTTTTGAATCTGAAAAGGTAGAACACAATATCCGAGAAAACCTCTTGACTATGTTCGATCAAGGTATTCATTTTCGTAAGTAGTAAACCTCATCCCGAAAAAGGGATAAAAGTATACTAAGATTATGTCAATTCATTTACTTTAACGAGTTTGAAATGAAAATTAATTCACAATATTTTCATTTTTTGAGAGACATAAAAGAGCTAAAAGTTGACTCCTAGGCGGTTCCTCTTTCGTTTATGTTCACCAAGTCCGAAAAAGAGATAAAATAAAACTCGTTTGCGTCATAAATAGTCACCAATAGTGTAGAGGTCCTTTTATTGCACAAAAACCAAAAACATCTCCGATATCAAGGAAAATTAAAAAATTAGTGGCGAAAATATTTCAAAAAACTAAAATAGACAAAAAGTAAATTCATTTTCACCTTTCTATTTTGAGTAAATTGGAGAAGTGCATTTTACCCATTTTTCCTCAAAACTTCATATTAGTGGTGCGACCCATCTAGGACGCCATTCATTAATCTATCAATGCCAAGTAAGAAATAAAATCCTCCTATTCATTTTGATTCATTTATTTTAGCATTTAGCTTGAGAATTATAGAGATGGGGGGAGGATTTCAAACCTCAAAATCACATGTGGCCAGCGTGGGTTTGAGCTATCAGACCTGCTCTACTTGCGCTTAGCCAGTTAGGGTAGCACTCCGCCAACGCCGAATTAATCCACACAATCATGCTCACCACGAGGAATATTATGAAAAAATAAGTCTAGCGATTTCCAATGGATGATTTCCAAAACTACTTTGATGAAAGCTCCTCAAATGTCTTTTGAACATGTTTTGCAGGTGATTTCAATAGAAATGGTCATTGAATGGAAAGAACAAGGCCACGAGGTGGAAGACCACCAAGCACTTCAAGATAAAAATCGCATAAATGCATTACGAAAGTTCGTATTACTAAAATTATTTCATACATCAGGGCTAAGAGCTCAAATAGAGTTATTCCAGTATTTGATTGGACTGTTGGACATGGATCGTCAAATATTTATCATCGGGGATGAGGAACTAGAATTTGATGTATAGAAAAATATTTCATCATAGGATTATCTAGGAGAGGGGAGAGAGTTCAACTCTCTGGAGCTCATGTAGGGGGTGCGAGTACCATTATGCTCATCCAGAGACATTGTTTGGGGGCTCGAAAGATCGAGAGCAAGAAGATAGAGATATCCTCTATCAAATTCCTTCGCTTGTGGACAATCCTTCATTGCATGACTCGATTGGTTGGATCCTAGGCCTTGCATGAGGCAAAAAAATCCCAACTCCAGTATCCAGTGGACTGTCTAGCCCCTAATATGTTAAACTAGTGCGAGGGGTTATTGGCCAACATGAAGAACCAATTGAACAAGTGCAAAACGGGTCGACTGAAAAAATTTGGCTACGGGTCCATTTTGGTGACATTTTTCTTGGAGAGAGTACCATTGTTCTAGTATCAACAGCTGCAGATCCATGATCCAACCCCGAGCGAACCAAGGCAGATGGGGTGGTGTGAGATCATGACCCAGAGGGTGGGGGCCAACAGATGCATTTTACTACAACATTTTTTTGCTAGTTGCGTTGTCAAATCATCATGGTTGAGGACTTTGCATATGCAGGCATCCACTTCAAGGAAGATCAAGATATACCCCTTCCGCAAGGCACAAAGTGGATTGATGCAAGTAAAAATTGGTTTTTTAACATTTTTTTCTTTTTTAATGTTTTTTTCATGTATTTTGAGATGTAATATTATGATGTTTTTATAGATACGGGTCCTCACACACCGCCAGGTATGTCACCGATTGCGAGGAGGGTAGCCCACCCGCTAGAGGATGTTCCTTACGAGGAGGGATTAGACCCATTAGGCAAGTTAGAGAGGAACATTTTAGGCCTTAAGAGAGGCATCCCAGAGTATGCTACCTTTGATGAAATTCCTCTTCACTTTCTGAGGCATACGCTCGGGGTTCCAGGAAGACTGCATCGCTTACTCTAGTGAGTGATTCAAGTGGCCACCTCTTATCATGAGCACCATGTGGGTGGATAACGCCCCTATTTTTACATTTTTTTACTGATGTAGGCTAAAAGAGCCATTTTTGTCACAAAAAACATATTTTTTGAGATTTTGATGTAACACACTTGACAGACCTGATATATATATATATATCTATGTGTATGCATGTTTCCACGACTACTTATGTATCATAATGATGTGTTGGTTTTTACATGTTGCGCATATGTCTATCTGATACATGATTTTCTAAGGTATTTGTTAATGTGTTTAAACCTCTCGGAATATGTTGATATGTAATAAAATCAAAATGGATTTCCAATAATTGAACTCGCAAATACATACACAAAATTTGATGATTTAGCACAGAATAATGGCCATTTGACTATAATAAAATGAGTTTTCAGTCTAATTTAACAGCCAAATCCATAATTATGAGATCAATGACATCTGATAATAGTAGCTCAATAACTACACTATATTCAACAATATTTTTAGTTGTTCGACCCATAAAAATACCTTGTAAATTAATCAACTCACCGTTGGGGGAAAAGAGTGCCCATGCAGCGGAAGACAAGTTCTGTGTGCTAGGGAAAGCACCGTCAGAAAACCTGACGTAATAATTTGATGACATCTGAAAACCAAGTGTAACAGAAGGTTAGCAGAGGAAACATGTTTGAAAAGCAAACAATCTCACCAAAATTCCAATCAAATCACACTAATGAATAAAACACTAATGTACAATGTATCACACTCATGATTAAGCATAATATTTGTTCAAATAGAGCCCATTTTGGGGTTCATCCAATTGATTTCCTTCATAATGTGTTACGTCATAGGATCCTCTTTCCAATACTCATTGAATGATATATGGATCGTGCCACGATGGCTCCAGTTTTCTAACCCAACTTATCATGGGCTTGGTCATAAAGTAGGACCAGGTCACCTTCAAAGAAAACATGAGGGTTGACGGATTTGTCATATTCAACTTTAAATCATATTTTTTGTGCTTCAATAACTAAAGATGCAAGTCTTCAAGATCTCATCAAGACGCTCGAGGTAAAGCAAAATTTCCTCTTCTGGTGAAATGCCAAGAAATAGTTTGACATCTAGCTTTAGAGAAGGAATTTCACACTCGATCGGGAGTGTGGCCTCTAGACCATAGACCAATTGGAATGGTGTGAATCCAATGGCAGTCTTAGCATAAGTTTGTTAAGGGAACAAAGCTGAGAAGAGCATGATATTCCAATCTCATTTTTGATTCCCCATTTAGTCAAATAAGTGACTACAACAATAATATAACCATGACCCCCGGCCGAGCGAGGGTTACAGGTCATGAAATATATGCCCCATTTCACAAAATATTTGATGGTCACAACTGGGTGCAAGGCTGAGGGTGGGGCACACTCTTTCTAAGAGTATATTTAGCAGTCATGGAATTTTCATATGGAAACAATGTTGTCTTTAAATATAGATGGCCAAAAATACCCTGCGTGAAGGATTTTTTAGGCAGTAGCATAACCGAACATGTGACCACCATAGGCCCCGTAGTGGCAGTCATTGAAAATTTTATCACCTTCCTCGATATTCAAACATCGACGGAGGACAGAGTCAATACCAGTGTGATATAAAGTGTCTCCAACAATATTGTAGGGTAGGGACTGGTAGCGAATTTTTCGTCGCTCAGAGTGCGATAGTTTGGAAAAAAACATTTGGATCTGCCAATAAAAAATGATGTCTCTAGACCATGGATCAAGAGTAATGGTGAGAAATATGGATTCATCTACAATCAACTCATCAAGAGGGGTGGGATCAACTGTGGCAGAAAGATCAAAAATCAACTCGGAAAAGACCAGGGATCTATTAGACTTAGCAACAGTGAATTCTAAGTAAAAATCTTGAAGGATGAAAACCCATTTTGAGTTCTTTATCCAAAATTGACACGTGAGAATGTAATTCATAGGGTTGCAATCATAAATCACCAATTTTTTACGTAGGATAATGTAGTGACAATAAGGCTGAACAACATGAACATTAGCCAGCACGAGTTTCTCTACATGAGCATAACGGGTCTCAATATCAAATAGATTGTGGCTCGAGTAGAAACTACATGGTCTTGACCATTTTCATCATCCTCAATGAACATCATACCGATATTTTGGTCAGTGACGAACAAATACAGTTACTAATCGCAGTGATAATTGGAAGGATACAGCAGAGGAGCACTCATGAGGGCTCATTTTAAAGCATCGAAAGAGCTTTGGGAAATTCATCCCATATGAATAGGATTCCCTTTTTCAATAAGTGAGTAAATCCTTTGGAAATCTATGCATAATTAATTACAAAGAGATCGAGGAAATTTTATTTCCCCTCCAAAATTTATAGTTGATGAACAGAAGAAGGAGGAAGAAAATTGATGATTGCCTTGAATTTAAGAGGATCAATGTGGATGCCTTCTTTGGACACCAAAAAACACAAGTGTCAACCAGATTTAATACATAAGAGACACTTATGAGGTTTCAACCTGATATTATAGTGTCGACAACGAAGAAAAATGTCTTTGAGGTGTTCCAGGTGATCTCGACATTTCTCGGAATGGGCAGGAAGGTCATCGAGATATAGTTGAACTATGTGCTTGATGTCATGAAAAGCGTATGACATAGATATTGGAAGGTTGAACTGGAATTATCCAAGCAAAAAGGACAGATAAACATGATTTTGTGTTGATCAGCTTGAGCCATGTTAATCTTTTTATAGCTAGAAAAATCGTCCTTAAAGGAAAAAATCTCATTCCCAACACATTCATCAATGATCTCATCGATAAAACAAGTGGGGTAATTATCCTTAGGACATGCTTGATTGATATCATGGTAATCAACTTAAACCTGAATGTTCCCTCGATTCTTATAAATGAGAACAATATTCTAGACCCAATCTATCAATGTTATATGGTAAACAAAACCGCCTTTGAGAATTTTTTCAACTTCGCCCTTTATGGAAGCAACCTTTCTCGAGTTCACAAGATGAAGTCATTGGTGAATGGGCTTAGAGTCCAGATAGGTATGGATTCACTGCACAAAAATACTTGGATCAATGCTAGGCATCTCTTCGTATGACCGCGCAAAGACATTGTGAAATTTCTAAAAAATCCTGGTGTATATATTTATCTCATCAGGAGAACAAGATGCACCAATATGAACATTCTCGGCAATCCCTGGTTTGAAAGGAATGTCGATCAGAATGGTGAGTAATATTTCCCATGTTCCATTTAGACATCACTTCATTAATCAAAATCGGATTATGAAATGGGCCAATCAGTACAGATAAAGCATGGGATTCCACACAGGTGGAGATGTCACCTAGAGTTTGGAGAAGCAAGGAACAATGATGTCCATCATCCCATGGGGTTTGTTCGAGAGAAATTACCTCCACGATACTTTTGTCAGTGGGGAAAATCTTATTCAAGGGATCATCATATTCCCAAGAACCAAACCAGAGAGACTGTGCATAAGTGTCCAGAGAAGACACATTGAGTCATTAGTTCTAGATGAAGCCTCAAAAGACATGAGAATACTATGATATATTTTTTTATCAGGGATCAAAGGCATAACATCACAAAAAATTTAAAGCTAGTTAGGATTGGCAACAATCCATGGATCATGACCAGACAATATCATATTGACAGTGGCGACATTCAAAGGCAGCAGTGTAAAAATTCCCATAAGGGACGCATCTCTGAATAGACTCGACTCGATGTTCTCATTGGGGTTAGTGGTATTCCAAACATATGGAATGTTTCCTGTTGAAGAATCAGAGGAAAATAAATCTAACTAATCGACGGTCACTATTTTTCCTTGATGAGTAAAATGGAGGACATGAAAAAGGGTGGAGACTACGCAAACCATGGCTGATTCCAACTGCGTTGAAGAAGGATATTATAATTCAAGTTGGCATCTACCACCTCAACCTCTAAATTCACCGTTTTTCCCTCAAACAGGATGGGAAATGATTTGATAATACCGTACGGCCAAGAACCCCTACCATCGAAAGCCTCCAAAGTATTCAGGGACTGACTCAATGAAGGAGAGTCGATGGATTTCCAACACGCAATAGACATGATGTAGGTCGAAGCACCTTCATCAAAAACAACCCTATGATTTTTTTTCCCATCACGATAACTTGAATCAGAAAATCCACATGAGATGGGAGGCGAGGAATGATGTTCTAAAAATTGAATGTAATAAGATTAGAATCTACAGGATCAATCCCTCCAATAGCATAAATTAGTGCCTTCCATTTGATGGACAAGACTAAAGGACCTCCAAAGCTGACATCGATGAAGGTACTTGAGCTAGGTCCTCTCCAATATTGTATTGTTGCACAACTCTTGCATTTGACCTTTTGCGGGTGGTGGGACGATGGATTCACTACTAGGTATCTCAATCTTGATAGAAACAGAAGTAGGAGGAATGAAAGAGGAAGGGTGATCTATGGCTTCTCGTTCCATAGGAAACTTGGATGGATTGGGGTAGTCTTTCGATCTCATGGCAATAGAGATAGGTTATGTGCTAGCCATTAAAACATGATAGTTTCCAGACGATTGGGGTTGATATACCATTTGCATCTGGTGAGAAGGGAAAGGCTCTTTCGAGACATCAGGAGTCTTGGGGGCGCCTTTCAGAAGGCGGTCAACTTCGACACGCTGAGGAAAATCCTTGGTGTAATAATCATAATCACATTTTATAAAAGGATATTTAGGCTTGCGAGTTCAAGAATCATCAGCAAATGACTTTTTGGAATCCTCTTTATGTTTGTCATATTTGGATTTTCCTTTACCCTTTTTCTTACCTTTCGAGGATTTTTCTGATATGGTAGATTGGACAACATTTACCTCAGAGGTTTTAACAGGATTCTTCTGGTTATAGGAAGGAGTGGAGGGGACAACGACTGTAGTGGACTTAGACTTCAAAGAATTTTTAGGTGTACTACTATCTACATGAGCCACTTCCCTGATAACACCATCAACCAGAGGCATAGTAAGAGATTGAGATGATTCAAAATCATTTAAAGGTTGCGACACATCAGGAAAGAGATTGTATAGAGTTCCATATTGGGAATAAACCAAATCGAGGTATTGGGCTCTAGCAGTGAATTCTTCTTCCATTATACATCCACCCATGAAAAAATGTTTAGCAATCCTAGGAATGAATAATTTCATAAACCATTCAGTCAACAGCTGATCGGGGATCTTGAATTTTATGATGCGATGGTGATGTATCCATTCGTGAATTTGATCCGAAATGTGAGTAGCATTTTACTAATTCAACGAGGTTATGAGGTGGGTGCTATTTTGATACCGGATAGGTAACTGGAAGTGAGTGAGGAAAGCCATATCCAAAGAGTTGAAATCAAAGAAAAATCCTCGAGGAAGCTCAATATACCACTTGAATGCAATAACGGTAAAATTACGCTAGAAAATATGAAGAATAAATGAACCATCGACCCATGAACTAGAATAGCACCACAAGTGGTACGTCATGACATGGGTTTGGGGGTCTTCTCCGGACTTGCCTTCAAATCTAGGACAATATCTGGGGATTTTGGTCAAAACTAGCGGCCAATGCAACTAATGTTGGATGGGGTTTTGTAAGCTTTGATACATATAACAGTTCCAAGATAGCCAAAAATGGTAGTGGAGGATGATGAGGAGAAAAACCTCTGGGGCTCCAACCTGGTTGATATGGATTATTTCCGCAATAGGGCGTATTTTTTCCTAAATATGCATATTGCCCCCATTTTTTATAAGGACCTTGTTGCAGCTGCTGCTGAACATACGGACCCTGTTGGGGATGTTGATAGAGTGCTTTATGGGTTTGAGGTTGCAGGACTTGCTTGATGTAGTGTCTAGGGTGAGGTCCTTGCTGAACATGAGGTCTAGCTTGTGGTCCCTGCTGAACATGGGGTCCAGCCTATGGTCCTCGTTGAACGTAGGGTCCAGCATGAGGTCCTAATTGGGATTGTCGATACTGAAGAATCTACTGATATTGAGCACCAGATTGAGGCCCAGGCCGGGGTTGTTGGTACTGACCATGAGGAAGTGTCTGGTACTCAGTACTAGGTTGACCTTGAGGGAGATTCAGATTCATTTGGGTGTAAGGACCAAAATGAGGGTTAGTCGGAATAGCAACTATGAGGAGCTATGACTATTGGACATGTTGCTGAGAGGTGCTTGGTAGAGGAACTTATTGATATTGTACATTCAAATTTTAGGTTTTCGAACATACGAATATGGTACGTTTGGTTGCTGAAGGGGCTGTTGAACCTAAGAATAATGAGTGTGGAGTTGGTGAAAGACTAATGCAGCTGAAGTAGGTTGACCACTGGAAGGAATGGTGCCTATGATAGTGTTCGTTGATTTTGAAGACCATGTCCCACTTAGACTAGAATTAAGTTGTCCCTACCCAAGGATGGGTCCACAGTTCAGTGGCTCCCCACCCGAGAGGGGAGGTATGTAAAGAAGATTAGACTGCCCCCCAGGCACAGATGAAACCATAGATTTTCCACTCAACGGTGGAACTGCAGTAATCGTAGATGGAAAAAAGGGGGTAGAGGATCCTATCAAAAAAATCATTTGACCAATAGTGATTGTATGGAAAACAACAGGTTGAGATGTGGTAGCCACATTCGAAATTAATGGGCCCAAATATTGGGGAATATTTGTTGACCAAATAGGATCTGGAAATAAATATGTGGCACCAGAAGCTCCTAAAATAGATTTCACAAAGAGGTATAACGTTGTGGAAGTGGAGATGACACTCAAATAAAGTATATTTAAGTCCCACTATCTGAATCGTGATCTATGGAGCCAAAAAAAAATTCCTTCAAAGGGAATTACAAATGAGGAAGCTTCTAGGATATAGGTGACAGTAGATTACTGAAGAGTACTCTAAGGAGCACTCACAAATGGGACATCATCATCATTGGATGCCATTTTGTTAGGAAATAACTTACGAACAGTAGAGCGAGATGCTAGTCGAGAAGCAGGAAGGGGAACAATGGGTTGATCAAAATGAGTATAAGCATGTTGAAGCAAGAGAACAATCAGATCAAAGAGTAGATTTCAGGAAAGACCGTAAACTATGCAGATGGTTCAAGGCTTTCCAACTCAGAGTATTTCGATGTCTTCCAAGGAGAATCATCAAGAAGTGGTCGAGATTAAATGGGTTGTACACTAATGAAAATCTAGATTTCGACACCTTGAGCTTTAAGGGGTCCAGTTGGAAACCGGGGAACCTTAGGAGGAGGTTCTTGAGATCCTTCGGAGGAGGGACCAGGTGAATTCGACAGTTCAGCCACGATGACCTTTCAAAAACAAGATCAAATAATGAAGTGGTGAAAATATCAAAAATCAACAATTTACCAAGAAATAATGAAGGTGGAGAACTTCACAGGTAATATGTTTTGGTGGGTAGTTACTTCTAGAATTAATAAAAAATAAATAAAAAGGGGTGTACTAGGCATAAAGGTTTACCAAGTATTCATGAACTATAATATACCCCTGGTGATAAAATAATATAAAAGATGACCAAGGACTTAATGCATTATAGCCGATCTCCAAGAATGTTGTGTTCGATGTATCACATTTACAAGGTGGCCGCCTCGATTACCTATGGTAGGCTTGCAACCTAATGGTGTCTCCCCAAATATATGCGATGATACATGGGAGTCTAGTCCATAGTAGTGTTGTCTAATGTGTTACCGTTCGATTAGAGCACCCCAAATATACTTATCATACATCAATATATTTCCATATGTGGGTCGAGATATCACCCCCGGGCAATAACGCAGACCGTTAAAGACAACTTGTACATTTGACAACGTCGAAACACGTCTCTAGCCTAGACCTCTAAATATTTTTGTTATTTTCAAATTCTCCTTAAGGTAAATTGGGTAAATTTTAATGTTGATCTTGAGTTAAGTTTTAGTTTTTGGCTCAAAATCCATGTCACCTAAATCCTATGATGCAGGCTAAATGCAAAAAGAAAATATTTTCGTTTCAATGAAGTCTAAACTATTAAGGGAAGAGATGAAAGAAAAAGTGTCAGAAATTCATCAAACAATGATGCCCCCCATAAACTAGTTCAAAACTATGAAATGAAATTCTTTCTAATCGAATTCACTTTTCCCAAAAGTGAAACTTATTGAAAAAATGAAAATTTCTCTTTTCCACTAAGATGCATAAAATAATATTGATTTTTTTATTGTTTACTTTGAAATTCAATCAAAAGTAAAATGAATGAAATGAATGAAGAAATGAAAAAATAACACTTCTCACTTTTCTTTCAATTGAACAGAAATCTAAATCACTTTAAAAAATACACGAATGAAATGATTTTCATTGACTTTTTTTCCTTAAATGTTAAAGACAAGCCAAATCAAAACTAAAATGAAAATCACTTTTAATTTCTTATGAATTAGCAAAAATACACACTCTTCTAGACTCGTGAATGAAACAATTTGTGATCTTAAGTTTGACACTAACTTGAAGGTAAGGTCAGAAATTCATTGATGACCAGTGCATATGACAAACTACTTCAAACAAAGTCAGATGCAATGCGACAATAGGTGTTTGAAATGGTGAAAATTTTCCAAACTTGCAAACAAGTCAAAGGAAT
This sequence comes from Pinus albicaulis, assembly GCA_034641835.2. Lineage (NCBI taxonomy): Eukaryota > Viridiplantae > Streptophyta > Pinopsida > Pinales > Pinaceae > Pinus > Pinus albicaulis. The sequence goes on from JAXQQM020058202.1 coordinate 45,070, forward strand.
GAAAACACTCACTTAAAGAATACAAGCAAGTCAAGCACACAAGCACGAGGTCACTAAGACTCTACATACATGCAGGGGCCAGGAAACACTAGAAACACAAAGGGAAACCGTAACTTTTCCTAGGTCAGATATCAGGACTTTTGTGATAAGAATAATGGTGCTGCAAGACAAATCAACACAGTTGTGCTATATAGAAAAATGTCAGTATCGCTACTGTGCAAACAGAAAATGCAATGGTCGCTAATAAAAAGGAAAAAAAGAAGAAGTTTCAGACCAAAACCATACCTCACACAGTGAAATGACTATCAAACCCTATGAAAAGTAACAGAGACCTAAGAAATTTTAGATTTCGGTAATCGACAAACTGATCCAAGATTTGTCCAGGAAAGGAAGGCTAAGACGATAAGATCCCAAGTGGTGTTGCCAATTCTGTTGTCAAGATAAATCCCCTCTGTAGACATAGGTGATCTCTCTAGCCCTACAGTGGGTCTAGCAACTTGATATACTTTCTAATACAAATATTTCTTAACTAATATTCAAAATGCGACAAGAAAAGAGATAGAGGTACCTTTTTCTTCATGCTATGTTCGAACCTATTGATGATAACCTTGATACACGATCATTTTAGGCTCACTCCTTGCTATTGGTGGCACATGAATACCTACTATTGATCAAGAGGAAACAACAAATGTAGTCTAATACATAATAATCATAAACATTAGATAACTACAAGATCAAGGAGTACCAGAATATTTTCATAAAATATGAGACAAATATAAAAAGAAAAATTCAGATGTTTTATTCATAAATATTAAAGGAATAGCTGAAAACCTAGACCTTGATGTTTTCACCCTCCCTTTGGTGAAAATTTGAGTCCTTCACCAAAGCTCTAATGCATTCCTTCTCTCGAACAACTTACGCATTATCACAGTGCACGAATGTAAAGGCAACGAGATTTCAGACTAGCCCAACAATGACCAACCAATAGTGGAAGGATGGGGACCAATTTATACGAAGGGAGAATATTTTGGGAGCCCATGAAAGGAGGAGGAGGGTCTACTTTCTAAGGAATAAACCCCCATGGATGAGATCAAAGCTCTAAAATGAGAGAGATCGACTCTATCACCACCGTTTAACAAAAAAATCACCGCCCTAGAACTTCTAGAGGTCGAAGCTTCTCCTCCATTTGAGGAAACATAGTTAGAAAGGGATCACCATGGTTTTAAAACAAATAAGGGCGCTGGCAATGATAAGCCAGAACTGTCAATCTGACATCAGCGTAAGCATGAAACTAGAAAATGCTTTGACCCAGAAAAGTAGGGTTTTGACCAAGTTCCTTCAGTAATATTCCAAGGAAATTTTCTTTTAGTTTTTAGGGGATTTCTTTACATATTTCTTCATGGTGGAAACATTGCACAAGGTTTGTCATGGGGCACTTTAGGATCGAGGATGAGAAGTGAGCCTGGTGAAAAATTCCTATGTAACGCTGACTAGGTGTATCCATTTTACTATTTAAGGAGTTTGGAATCAAAAAATAATATATATGCTTCAATATTCACTTTGCAGATCACTTCAAACAAAATTTTTAAATAATTTTATACAAAATTTCTTAAAAAATAATACACAAATTTTTCTTTCTTTTAGGACAACGATATTGATATCGATATTGAAATGGTCTTATATTTGCAAGGCAAGCACACTTGGCTTGAATTTTAATCTTTGGTAGCCTCTAATCCTCTTCCCAATCCCTAAAGTGAGACCAAGACTAGAATCTTAAAGATAAATTTATGCCAAATCTCCCACGATGACCTGATTATGTATTGATTCAATAGAGAAAACTTATACAAAATGCCACGTGTCATTATTTCAACCTTCGACCTCTAAAATGTTACACAAAAAATGACAGTTTTTTCTCTTTCGTTCACTTTTTATGAAATTCAAATTTTACGCTCATTGAGAAAGTTATGACAATTTTCCCTAGGTTATTTGATTGAGACTCAATGTTAGAGCCTACAAAAAACCTAACTTATTCAGACCATATCTTATAACATATAGCTAAACAAGATCAAAAATTTGTACATGAAGTTCAGCAAGATTTTATAACCTTGTGTTGTAATTTCAACATTTGAAGCCTCGTAGAAAAAAATTATTGAGAAAATACCAAGATGACCTTTTTCAAGCAGCGAAACCCTCGAATCCAAAGCTCTTATACCAAATGTAATGAAACTAGATCACGAAACAGAAGAAAATAGAGATTAACAATTTTAAAATTAGCCTCCTTGAGGTGGAAAGCTCTTTTAAATCACAAAAACAAAAAATTATTGGATGATACAAATGAAAATACCTCTTTGGTATATATAGAAGTCTAATGGGTAACAACATAATTAGAGCCTACACAACAATAATAATATACAAACAAAAAAATAGAATAGTGGGCTTCTATGGGGCACAATAATAATAATCTAGGGGCTACATGGAAAAAAAAATAAAAAGAGGGGATACAATAACAATAACATTAAAGGGGCTACACAAGTATTATAGGGACCCACTAGATGTCTCTTGGAAGAAGCACTAGAATAAAACCCATACAAACCAGTCCTCCTATCAGGTGTCTCCAAGAATATGCCACTCTTTACTGTATCCTCCCTATCCATCTTGTGCCCTTTATGAGACATGATTTCATCTTCCCATTAGTATTCTCATCCTTACTATCTACATGATTGATCCTCATATGTCATTGCTTCTACAAATCTGAAAGAATTTGAAGAATGACTACATTAACTTATGCTTTCTTTTCCCTAGCTCCAAAAATTCTTTCATTTACCTCAATCAACTGACTTTTCCCTTTCCATGGAATTCAAATCCGACCTTTAAGGGGAGTCATGTGAACTGTAATCCACCATTATTTTCTTGATCTTTGATCTTATATTTCCTGCAAACATACAATGTTAGAGAAACCAAATATAGACATAATCAAATCATACCTCGATGTATCTTAGGGGAGGCTAACACATTTGCAAAATTCAGTCCAGATTATCACTATATATATAATGACACCAAAATATCAACATCATGCATGATAACACAATATTATAACACTAACTACATAGATGATAACCATAACCACAATATAGTGTGCATAGTAAACACGTATAATCAACATGCATGCATAATAATATGCATTTAGCCCATCTAATCCAAGTGTTTAGAAATGGAAGCTTTGATACCACACTGTAATGTTCCCTCCCACATTTACCAACTTTTACAATCTCTCGAGGGTAAACAAGAGTTGAATCTCAATATGTTATCACCTTACCTCCAAGTTCCAGTTATGCAAGTGGGGCATACAAACCAAAAAACTATTGATACCTCTCAAGAGGACTAGATCACCCAGAAGTCAGTCTACAACCTCTGATGACCATATCTTGAACTGTAACATATTTTTCACGAGAATAACACCACAATCGCACCCTTGACACACTTTTCATGTGGTTATGAGGCTCCACCCACACCCATAATATTTCCTACCACCTGTTGTGCTATGAAACATCCAGTTTTGTGCCAAATATTACGAGATATATGCCACTATTTTAGGCTACCCTATAGGCCACTACTAAGAACTGGCTATAATATTCCAAAATAATAAGTTGAGTACAATACTAAAACATCTATACTTGACCAAGACATTCGTGATGCATGATATAAATTTCTTCGAACATATGATAAACATAGAGACTACAGGTCATGAATGATTATCTAATCATAAACATCTGAAAATCATCAAGAAGGCTCTATGGCCTCTCAACCTAGCTACAACGACACTTGTTGTCCCATGCATTCATTAACCATCCAATAACTTATCAAATCATGAACAAGAGCCATAGCAAGAGAAAATTATAGAACCATGCATATAACCAACATATAAACATAATAGAAACCATGAAAAATCAGCTATAATATCAACATAATAACCAGTAAAATTTCTTATACATCACCATAAGAAAATTTCTCATATTATCATATGAAAAATCCAACTAGGTCAAGGACTTCCACATATCACATGACCATAGGTTTGGCTGAACAAAAACTCTCTTTATGTAATATACCAAAAATTTAGATTTTATCTAAATTGAATATTATAGTTTATTTTATCCTAGATCAGTAAATAAAGGGGGTAATAAGGCCCCATAATCCCTAAGGAGGAAGAATAACACTCCTCATGTGAAAGGAGGAAGAATAAACCAGTTGATTTGAGCACCTTATGGTGTGAACAGGATTGGATCATTTTTGATCTAGTCATTTTGACCAAGTCCACATGCACTGTCTAGATGTAATGTATCTCCTTGATGGACTACGCAGTTTTAGAGGAGGATCACTTGCATGAGTTGGGAGGCACATGTGGATGGGACCCATGGTGGAGAGGAGCACTTACTATATATGAAGAGGAGGAGAGCCATTGTGATGCATGCTTGATTATTATTTTCTTGGGTCTGTTGAGACTACGCTCCTCTTACTGATTAGCAAGGGTGTAGTGTTGCATAGCACAAGGGTGTTCCCGGTCGGGAATCCATACCTCATCCTTAGGGAAGGAGAGGTTCCAGAGCTACATTTCCCCATTTCGGCTTTTGGCCAAAGCTACCTCCTTCATTCAAAGCGTTATTCCTCAAGCAGGATAACTTTGTGCTGCAGGGTGCAGCAACAGAGGATCTCTTGAGTCATTCCTTGGCTTTCCTTTCAGTGGAGGGCTTGGCCATCCATTGGAGGATCAGTGAGGAGGAATCCTGGGCATATTTCCATATCATTGGCATCAGACCAACCATCCATCTTCCCTCACAACGTAGTCTCCAACGAGATCTGCGTTATTTTGCAGGCAGTTGCTGGGAGGTTCATTTGAGCTCATCAGGAGGGATTGTTTCTGAGTAAATGAATCAAACTTTTTCTTAGATACACTATCAGAGGAGGGAATCATTATTTCTGATCTGATACAGCCTCATTTCATATTTTGATTCAGTTGCAGTGACAATTTAATTGTCACATTGTACATTCTCTAGCATTTCTAGCAATCTCTCCTAGATTGGCTAGAAATCTTGTATTGGAGCCCATTCCTCTATTCTTGGGCATTTATTTTTATATTTCAGCCATATTTCATGTATGCACATCTATAGCAGCAACTACACTTATATATATTGCGCAGTCACTGCTCTCCAGCATTTTGTGTAATTGTAGCATCTCATGTATTCCATGTTCTAATCATTGGAGATTGATTCCCATTGCTTGAGTGGCTTGTCCCTCATGATATTTCTGTATATTTTTGCTGATATATTAATGAACATGATGGCTGCATTATATTCCCTTTGTTGGAATGCTCATATTTGTAGAGTTAAATTATTATGTTCATATATTGTTGTAGCTCACTCTTTGGGCACTTTTCTTAGATACCTAGGTGTGGGAGATCTGTTTTACCCACCTAGAGGGATTTCTTTGAGCTCAAACTTCTGGAAGTGTAGTGTATGATTTTTTAAATAAGGGATCCAAGTCCCCTTCCATCTTATTTTTTCATTAACTTCCTTATACAGCGTCCCTTTGGACCATATTGCAGAAATTCCTGAAAAGGGGATATTACACTTTCATCCAATATTCCCCGTGCCATATTTCAAGTATGAATGTTGGATCATAAGGGTTAAACAAAAAATAGAAAAAATAGGGCTTCTATACGAAAAACCACCTGAGTCCTCAACCATACTAATTTCACCTAATCAGTCCATAAATTGCTAACATTCACTAGATTAATCTATTCCCAAGATATCTAGGGCTGTAAATATTCCATATCAACCCAGTACCTCCACGGACCCACGTTATTACAAGACTCCAAAGAACTACCATCTCAACCCACGGCCTCGAGGGACCCAAGTTTTTCTATGGCTCCAAAGTTCCTATCCCAACCCACAACCATACAAAACTTGATAATCCATAATAAAATTCAAATGAGGAACCCACTACACCATGCCTATCTAGGAAATGGCAAGGAAAGGTTGAAACCACTGTCAATCCAGGAAATTATCCATGCCAATGACAACAAGAGACCAAGGAACCACATACAACATTCTTCAATTCTCGAAAAAAACCTATCAATTTGGAGTACCTATCTATTGTGCTAAGTTGACTAATAATTCACAAGGGAAATACTCCCCCCCACCCGCAAAACTAATAAGAATTGAAATCGTATTCAATTCTCCACCTAAGCTTCTTAATTACAGAATGACATATTTGACAATGACTTAAGATGGTTTTTTCTCGGGAATCAAGACCACTTAGTCCAACTTAGAGACTCAAGTTTATCTCGAGGTTTCCATTCGCTCTCAATCTAGCTCAACGATACCCCATTGGAAGCGTCCTTGCTCACCTTAATAATGCCCTATTTAGGATTTGAGTATCATCTCTCTTTCTCCAAGATCCATCCAACCTTCTCCTCCTACCTTCCTTGGCTTATTTTCCCTCAAAGGCATTTTTATCTCTACAATGAATGAGAAGGTGATTGTATTCTAGTTTTCTCCTAAATGAAAATTTTATCTACCGTGTTTTATAGTGAATTCCAAGCCTCATCTTACCCTTCAAGATAAATTAAAATAAAAATTTAATCATTGAAATTTCTCTTTATGCTTTTCCACTTAGTGCATAAGTTATCAAGTCTTGTGTAATAAAAGTAAATGAAACTAAATAAAAAAATATTTATAGTAATTGGGAGTGTTAGAGATGATAACACATCAATAAAAACTCTATAAAGTAACTATAATCATCCAAAACACTTCCAAATTGATTAAAATTCAAACACTAATGTAGAAAACTACAAATCAAATGATTGCAACACAATGATTAACAAAGTAAATTATCAACTCCTTTGAAACACAAATAATGTAAAGAAAATATATAAGTAAAATAGTAATTTTATAAATTAAAAATTACTATTTATATTTTATTAAATATATGGAAAAAAAGTTTTTGAAGAATTAAAAGGACTATAATATTTTTTTTAATATTCATATATTAATACATAGTAGATAAAAATTATATAAATAAATGCGTTTATGTAAAATCAATGATATTTTTTTTTTAATATTCATATTAATATATGTAGTAAATAAAAATTAAACAAATAAATGTGTTTATGTAATGTGAATATAATATTTCTGTCAAGTTTCCACTAGCTCTTAGTTGAGCTCAAGCATACCCCATTGGAAGCATCATACCTCACCTTAATAATGTCTTGCTCAGGTTTTGAATCACTTATCTATTTCTCGAAGATTCCTTCGGCTTTTTTTCGCAGAGGTGTATTTATCTCTAGGGAAAGTGAGAAGGAAATTATCTTCCTTGGCTTCTTTTCCCAGAGATGTATTCATTTAGGGTATTCTTTGGTGAATTCAAAGATTCATCTTAGCCTTCATGATAAATAAAAATAAAAATTTAATCATTAAAATTTATGGTTATGCTTTTCCATTGAATGCATAAGTTATGAAGTCTTGTGGAGTGAGAGTAAATAAACAAACACTTATAGTAACTTAGAGTGTTACAGATGATAACACATCAATCAAAACTATATAAAGTGATTATAATCATTCAAATTTATGTATTTTTTTTAACTATAAAAAACAATTTATATCATTTCCTATATTTAATTTAAATTACTTTTTTAAATAAAAATTATATTTTGGTTAATTAATAAAAAAAATGATTGATAAATTTCTATTAAACAATTGAAAAAACTAAATCCATACTAATGTTTAATGCTTTTATACCAGTTAGGAAAAGGCTTCCAAATTGATCAAAATTCAAACACTTATTATCCAAGTTCAAAAAAGACTTCCAAATTGATTTAAATCTAAACACTTATTATAATAGTTGAAAAAAATACTTCCAATTTTAATGCTTAATATTTTTATACCAGTTAGAAAAAAGCTTCCAAATTGATTAAAGTTCAAATGCTTATCATACTAGTTCAAAAAAAAATTCCAAATTGATTAAAATCCAAACACTTATTATACCAATTTAAAGAAAGATTTTCAAGTTGATTGAAATTCAAATACTTAATTATTACACTTAATATTAAAATTAAAAACCAATGTAGAAAAATGCAAATCAAAGCATCTAAATTGTTCACACAAATCAAATTATCGCACCACAAGGATTAACAAAGTAAATTATCTACTCTCTGAAACATAAATTGTAAAAGTCCAAATTTCAATTATTTTACTTTTGACCCTGTTAAGTTACATTTGGTTATTAAGAGAAAGATTGGTAAATAAGTTAAGACTTTTTATTGAACTTGTGTTTATATTTCATGCATAAAAGAATTATATTTAGAATTTCTATAACTGATTGGTAAATAATTCAAAGATTCCAGAACAGTTAAAAGGAATGGTTAAATAGAAAACAATTACCTTCTCCTCTGCAAATAAATAGAAATCTCAGTGAGGAGAAGGGGTTCTATGAAAAAATGGTAACAACCACCTCCTGCAAAAGGAAAGTGGCCAGAACTGGTTTCTGACCACTGAAACTCTAAAACCCAATCGAAGTAAGTGGAACTATGAAACCCAATCGAAATAAAGGTTGGACATGAGTCTTGAGGCCAACTTCTACTGATTAATCCACTACCTTAAACTCTAATTAGGAGCACGGGGAGAGTTGAGGGCGGTACCATAAATTAACGCATTCTTAGATAATTCCATTTAACAGTTTAATCACCTAGGAATTTCTAAACTCCCTAACATATGAATAAACATGGTTGAAATATGTGATAGTGTAAGAAAGATACGATATTATTTACATGAAAAGATTTTGTTAACATCGTAATCTGTTTGTTGTAATGAAGTGTACCTATTCCACAATGAAATAGATATACATATACATAAACATATTAATATAGTCGTAAGGGGCCAGATAATTCCATAATAGAATATTGTACTGATATAATGTTAAATGTTACATAGAAGAATGACATATTTTACATGGATCTAGGGCTGGAAATGAATAATAATTAAGTAAATTCAGAAACCATGTAGCTATACTTGACTGAAAATTTTAGACATTAGCCTCGTAGGAGCATAGGGCAAGGGACCTTGTCCTCGTGTTAAAAAATAAATGTGAAGGAGACAGTACAATGGTGTAATGAATAAAATATAGATTTTACAGAAAACCATCGGAACAGAAGGAGAAACTATAAATTTTATTAAGCTGCTAACAGTGAGAGTGAGAAAGTGAATCTGTATGAATTACTTTAAAAAAAAATGGAGAAAAACAAGTCCACGTAACCATACAGTGCTAGTGCGTAAATGAGAGACATAGACAGAAATACCATGTCAGCAAACTGAGAAGTTCCTCTATGCAGTCATTTAATAAAGGAGATATTTACAAAATCAGAAAATTATTACATGCATTCTACAGGAAACTAGAAATGTCTACCACTCATTAAAATTTAATAGTGCTCTATATAAACACAAAATTATGCAATGGTAATCCTGTGCAGAGCGATAAATTAAGCCATTAAACATTTCGAGTTGAGAAATGCTCGAGCACCAAAATGGGAAAACAACAAGTATCAATCGTTTTATACAATATGGGTACAATAAAACCCTTCCAAATAAAGGATGGTATTCCTCGACAGTGGGTTTAAGAACCCTTACTACAACCATAAAAAATCATTCAGAAAAACTTGAACCCTCAGAGGAACCAAACCCAAAATAACACGGTGTCAATGTCGGACTCTGATGTGCCTGTCACAAAGATAATGAGGGTGAACCCTCAGCACACGCAAAAATATCACCAATTAACGCATACATGAGATAACCAAGAGAGAGTGTATACATATTCGAATTTGGGGTGAAACCCTCATAGACGTTGAAGCAACTGGACAATGATTTCTGCATGCTAGTATCCAGGATAATTGGGACCCTTGTAACCGTGACAATCTAAAAAGAAATTGATAAAAACATAGTCGGGTTAACCTAAAAAAATTACCATTTTTCAACAAGTTAAGTGTTGAATAATGTGGAGCAATAAATTACCAGTACATTCCTCTAGAGGTTTCACCAGAGGAAACATTCTAACCCTCACCACGGATTTTGTTGAGAAGAATATCTTGAAGTCTGCAATATAAATTTAAATTCGTGGGAGATCTAAAAACCCTAAATAAAAACCACTGTACAAATGGATTAATAATTGTAGGCAGATGAGATACAAGGAGACCATACCTCTTATGGAAAAGAGAGGGCAAATAACCACTGCAGGGATGAATTACCTAGTGTACAGATTGATTTGAGCAATCACATAAAGGAATGGAGCTGCCAGGCATGGACAGGGCATCGTTACCCTAACTCTCCCTCAAAACATCGTAGACGTTCGATTAAATTCCATGTGATCAATGGAAAAAAGTGGCCCACATGTAACGCACATCAACTAATAGACACCCGTATAGAAGATTTGAGAAATTCAAAGTAAGGATAGCATTCGACCAGGAGCGACGGTAGAAGCCTAAGGACTTCCTATCAGTGATCAGAATTCCCAATTCAAAACCCTTCCTCTTTAATAATTTCAATATTATGTAAGTATATCTAATCAAAGGTCTAATCCATTGATGGTAAAAAAGAACATGTTGCCATATTGTAAAAACAAAACATTAATATTGACAAGATTGCTTATTAAATTCTATGTAATGTATATAGTGTAAAGGCACATATATTACTAGTTGTTTTGTCTTGGTAATTTTTTTTATATGTTAACCTGTAAGATAGAATTAAGGTAGAAGTGTGGGTGACAAGTGGTATCAGAGGAAATTTTCCACACTCGGACCAAATGGGCAATTCTAGTAATAATAAAGGTATTGAAATTGTACAGAGTGAGAACAACATGAAAGAAAGTTAGTGACAAGTCGCAATGAGGAGGGGACTTGGAAATTAGATGGCCAGAGAAACAAGAGAAGCTAATCCCCTAATAAATCCATAAATTAAACCAGAGATGTGGGTGCAGCTAAGTGTGGACTAGCACCATCAAACCAGCAGGTTACTAGAGGAACATCAATGCTAGACTAGATGACTACTCGACATGGTTCAACAACTAAAAATTGAGATGTCTCAGGTTAGAAATGATAATGAGATACTAATGCATGAGTAGGAGATAATTTTAAAGATTATCTTCGACAGATAGAATCATTGCGTTGATCAACCCAGTCCTGAACAAAGCTCTCAAAATGAAGGTGAGTGTTAGCAACATGCTGATGATGAACCTGAAGGAAGTCAGACTCAACGAAGTAACAAAAGTAGAGCATATATCGAGGCAGAATCTGGTAATGTTTTAGATTAGCAGGAAGTGAAGTGACAAAAATTGGAGTTACAAGGAGAGTTTAGAAATATAAAGCCACCCTCCTTTGATGGATAAGCAGAGGAGGTTGTAGAAGAATTGCTTATTAACATGAAAAAATATTTTCAGGTCTACGAATACAGCAGTAAACTCAAAGCCCGACTAGCTAGTTATCAACTCCAAGAAAAAGATACATTGTGGTGGGATGAAGTTAAAAACGTTTGAGAAATAGAAGATCAGAACATGACTTGGGATGAGTTCCAACAGTATTTTAAGGATAAATACATAACATAATGTTTTTACTATGAGAAATCCAGAGAGTTTCATGATCTAAGAGTGGGAGAAATGATGATGGATGAATTCATAACTAAATTCACTTCCTTATTGAGGTATTTACCCTATCTTCGAGATGAAAAAGTGAAGGTGCAATGGGTTTTACGTAGTGTGCCTGCCCATATGAAAGAGAAGATTGAATTCGGCAATCCAAGAACCATGGATGAGGCTATTCGAAAGGAACAAATGTGCTATAAACAGTTGAAACAGAAAGGAGAAACAAACAAAAGGTTATCAAAGAAGATTCAGAAAGGTGCTCCGAGTTTTAAAAGTAACGGACCGGGTAATCTCAAAAATTCTGCAAGGAACACATTCAATAGGCAACCTCAAAGGAGTCAGCAAAATCCTAAATTGTAGACAGAGGATAGTCCCACTGAGGCATCTAGCATAACAGACCATGGTCAAATACAAAGACTTCCATTTCAATGTGAGGGTTGTGGTGAAGGCCACTACTATGAAAATTGTCCCCACCGGGACAAAAATGAGTTTGTACCCAATTTGCAGGGGAATCCATGGTTGGAGATATAGTAAGAAATATCCCTACAATCAATGTAGCGCTAGAATATTGAAAAGCATAATAACAACCGAATATGATAAAACTTGAAGGAAAACTTGTTTCCCAACCTGTATCTTTTTAGGTTGATCCTAGTGCTAGTTTAAGTTACATCAGCTCCAAAATAGTTGAAAAATGTAATCTACAAGTTCAAAAATTTAAATATCGTTCATTGGTGCAACTAGCTACCAGGGAAAGAAGAAGGGTTAATGCCAAGGTAATGGGTTGTTACCTTATTGTAGGTAACCAACATATAAATTTAGAGTTGAATATTGTACCTTTGGGTTCTTATGACTTTCTCCTAGGAATGGATTGGTTGGAGGGACATTGGTCTCTAGTGGAGTGCAAAAAGAAAACCATCAACTATTTGGATGATGATGGCACCTTCATCCCACTTAGGTAAATGCATAAGAAAATGGTGTCAGATTTACGACATTCAAGGGGGGTTTGTCAACTCTAAAGATAAGACCCCTAGATTGGAGAACATCTCAATGATTCAGGATTTTATTGATCTGTTTCCTGAAATCATACTAGGATTTCCTCTCAGAAGCAATAATGACTTCACAATAGAGTTAATGCCAGGGGTAGCACTGGTATCACAACCTCCATACCGGATGAGTGTACCAGAGTTGACTGAGTTGAAGATGCAGCTGCAAGAGCTGTTGAAAAAGGGATACATCCATCCTAGCATATCCCCTTGGGGGGCACCAGTAATTTTTTTTATTAAGAAGGATTATACACTTCGTATGTATATAGAATACAAAAATACTAACAAGATTATCATTAAGAACAAGTACCCATTACCCTAGATAGGTGATCTCTTTGATCAAGTACAGGGTGCAACTGTGTTTTCCAAAATAGATTTGAGGTCCAAATATGATCAGATATAGATAAAATATGAAGATATATACAAGTCAACCTTCTCGACTCGATACGACCACTATGCGTTCATTTTCCTACCATTTGGATTAACTGATTCACCTGCAACCTTCATGAGTCTGACCCATGGCATATTTCATCCGTTTTTGGACATGTTTTGTTTTGAATTTTATTGATAATATATTAATTTAGTCTAATACCATGTAAGAGCATAAAGAGAACTTACAAATAGTGCTAAAAATGTTGCAAGACCATCATCTCTATGCAAAATTCAGTAAATTTTATTTCTATAAAGAGAAAATCCAGTACCTTTGTCATGTGATTTAAGCTGAAGGGATATCAGTAGACCTAGAAAAAATAAAGAGTATAATGGAATGGCCAGTACCTAGGAATGTAGTATACATACTGTCTTCATGGGTTTGGCTGGATACTATTGACGTTTCATAGAGGGATTTTCCCGAATTTCATTCCCTATTACTTCCTTACAATGGAAACGACGAACATTCAAGTGGACCAATGAGTACCAAGATAGCTTTGAACGACTGAAACAATTATTAACTATTTCCCCTGTGATAATAATAGTTGAACCAACCAATGAATTTGAAGTCTACATTGACACATGTCAAGAGGGAGTTGGTCCTGTGTTGACCCAAGATGGAAAAGTAATTTCTTATGAATCTAGAAAATGGAAGGAACATGAACAGGGTTATTCTAATTATGATTTACAGCTAAATATTGTAGTTCATGCACTTAAGGTATGGAGATACTACTTATTAGGAAAATTATTTTTGTTTAGAAATGACAATAGCAACTTGACTAGATATTTCAAGCAGACTGACCTGAATGCTTGCCATATGAGGTTCAATGCATTTCTGAGTGAATTCGAATTCGAAATTGATCATGTAAAGGGTAAAGAGAAATGGGTTGTTGATGCTTTAAGTAGAATGATACATTGTATTTACGAAATATATTTTAATCAGGTGGAATTCAAGTTTCAAGATCAAATTAAAGAAGCAGCAAAAAGAGATCTTGAATACCAGCTTCTATGGAAACAAGCACAGTAAGAGGACAGCCAAGGGAAACAATCAGATTACAACGTGAATAATGAGCAATTATTGATCTTTCGAGGAAATATATATATTCCAAATTAATTAGCATTGAAAGAGCTGATTCTAGATGAATATCATCGAAGTCCTTATGTTTCCCATCTTGGCTATGAGAAAATGCTAACAACAATAAGAACAGATTATTTATTGCCAAGAATGCACAAGGACATTTTCGAATACTTAACTAAGTGTATACGATGTAAGCAAGTCAAGGTGGAACTTCAACACCCTACAGGTTTGCTAAAACCTACACATGTACCAGAGTGGAAGTGGGAAGTCATTTCACTCAAATTTATTACAGGTTTACCAAAAACTAAGAGGCATAATGATTCCATAATAGTGGTGGTAGACAAATTCAGAAAGGCCATCCACTTCATACCAGTTCATTCAAACTATAAAACAATACAAACGACTGACATTTTCATGAGGGAAGTGTTTAGACTACACGTTATTCCATAAACAATCGTCTCAAACTGGGACATAATGTTTACCTCACATTTCTAGAAGGAATTCTTCACGGTCTAGGCACACAAATCCAGTTCATTACCGCCTATCATCCACAAAGGGATGGGCAGACCGAGTGGGTGAACCAAGTGGTAGAAGACATGTTAAGAATGTGTGTGATGTAGTAGCCAATAAAGTGGGAAGATTACAAACATTTAGTTGAGTTTGCATACAACAATGGGAACCAATAGTCCCTAAAAATGAGTCCCCTCGAAGCATTATACGGGAGGAGATACAGGATTGCCATAAATTGGAATAGTATTGAAACCAAATTAATGCTTGGACCCAAAATGCTGGTAGATATGGAGCAAGAGGCAAAAAATATTTGACAGAATTTGAAAACTGCAAAAGATAAGAAAAGTACCCTCTTTTGGACTACTTACGTTAAGCTAGCTCCCCATAATTCTTAACAAACTTGTGATAATACCCTGTCAACCAGAGGAATCCTCGAAGATGCTTTAGGGTTTTGGGAATTTTCCATTTCTTAATCGATTTAATTTTTTTATGCTCTACCTTAACACCATCATGACATACAATATGAATGAAATATTCCACCTCCTGTACTGCAAAGAAATATTTGAAGGTTTCCATATATAATTTTTTCTCCTCTAATAATTTGAGCATCGTTTCAATATGTTGAACATGATCCTTCCAATACTTGTTGTAGATAAGTATATCAACAAAAAATAGTAACACATATTTTCTAATTAAGGGTTTCAAAATGGAATTCATCAAATCTTGAAATGTGGAAGGTGCATTAGTAAGGGAAAAAGGCATGACCAGAAATTCATAATTATGTTCATGCGTTTTGAATGTTGTTTTCAGAATGTCTTCAGTCTTCATTCTAATATTATGATATCCTAAAAGAAGATCCAACTTGGTGAATAAAACTTCTCCATGTAATTCATCGACCAATATTTCAATGAGAGGAATGGGTAATTTATCTTTAATAGTGATATTTTTTACCTCCTTACAATCTAGACACATATGCCATGACCCATCCTTCTTTTGCATGAATACTACTAGAGAAGAGAAATAAATTTGACTAGGTTGAATTATACTAGCCTCATTTCTACAACCATATGTTCCATTTTGCTCTTTTGGGCATAAAGATATTTGTAAGGCCTGATGTTTGGAGGAACACTTACTGGAATCAAGTTAATAATATGACCATAATCATGAATAGGTGAAAGTCATTTAGGAGTTTCAAATACCTTGGAATGATTGTATAAGACTTTTTGGATATTTCTAGAAGTAAACTATTTTGATGTTTGAACCTGTAGTAAGTATAATTGTGTAATTACGCTCTAATTTTTTTTCTTCAAAAAAAAATTAATGCCATTAGAGTTGACTATCTTCCTTGGTTTCCCTGCAATACCCCTTAATTCAATTTCCTTTCCTTCCCAAAAAAATTTCAAAAAAATTTCTTGAAAATTAAAATATATCATTCCCAAAGATTGTAACCGTTGGACACCTAGTACAACATCAACACCACCCATTGGAATTGAAAGCATTGGACTATTCAATACATATTTACCCATGACCAGCTTGATATTATGGCACTTTCTCGAGAAATTAATAGTTCCTCCATTTGTAACTATTTTTTGACACTATCGTGTTGGATATAGAAATCACTTTAACTCCTTAGCTATCTTACAATATATTAGATTATGGGTAATACCCAAATCAATCAACATTATTACATTTTTCTTCTTGATATATCTTTCTATCTTGAGAGTTTGAGGAGTGTTAATTCCTGCCAATGCATTAAAACATATGCTCGAATTCATTTCTTCTTTCTCTTAGGTTGGTTCCTAGTGTATATTCTCTTCCTTTAATGTTTCTTCTTCCTTTTCTTCCTTCTATTCAGAATCTATGTAAAACAATTTCTTCTTAGTACATGTATGAACTTAGTGTTTTTTCTATAAAAACTGTAACAAATCCCTTTTTCTCGTTTTTCCTCCAATTTTTGGGGTTTCGACTTTGTACATTGTGGAAGGCTAGGATCAGCAACACTTCCATCTTTATAGTTGTGAGAGGTGGATTTCCTATTTGCCATAATTTTTCTCTCAACTTTTCTTGCCACCTTGAATTCCTTCTCCAATGAATCAGGTTCCCAAAGGAAAACTTCTTGTTGGTTTTTATCCTCTAAATTCCTAATGAATAAATCAATCCTATGCTCCTATGGAATATCAGTTACTCTTATATTAAATTTCTGGAATTCCTTAGTGTGCTCCACCATTGAACCCTTTTGTTTGAGACTTATCAATTGGATCAAGAAGGTGTTGCTCTTTGTATCCTCATAATGTGCTATCATTTACTCCTAAAAAATTGGAAAAGTGACAAGTGTTTTATGAGAATAAATCCATTCATACCATACAAATTTATTTTTTTCTAAATATAAAGCTTGAATGCATACCTTCTGTGTCTATTTCAGATCATACAAATCAAAATATTTGTCCATCTATAGTATCAATGTTACTGAAACCTTGCCATCAAACTTTGTCATATCTATTTTTGGAATGTGTTGGTTCTTAAACCCCAAATTGGAGTCTCTAAAGCCATAATTCATATTCCTTTTGTCCTCATCATGTTTTCATGGATTACCCTGTCACCATTTGGAAGCCTTTCTTACAAAAACTTTCTCAACCCTTCCAACTTAGGATTCATCACATCTATTTCTACTTTAGAAACCTCTGTGTCCCCTTTTATTTTTTCTTCTAAAACATCCATCTTAGATTCCAATTCATTTTTTGTTACTCCTCACGAGAGAAAATTTTGTTTCAATTGGTCTTGTAATTTTGATATATCATGTTGTATTTATTCCTGTTCTTCATACACCATTATAGATCTTTTTACTTTATTACTAGGTGTATCCATTTTTCTGTTTCGAGGAAGTTTGGAATCCAAAAAATGATATCTATGCTTCACTATTCCTTTTGAATCACTTGAAATGGATTTTTTAAACAAAAGTTATGAAAAATTTCTTTAAACAATTCCACACATTCTTCTTGCTTTTAGAAGCACGATATGGAAGTTGTCTTATCTCTACAATTTGAGCCTACCAAGGTCTGAAATTATGTATTGTATTAGCCCTAAGAAGTCATATTTCTAATTCCACAAGTCAGATCAAGATTGGATTCTTCAAGGTGAAGTTAGGCCAAATCTCTCAAGATGACCTAATTATGGATTGGCTCAGTAGAGAAAACTTGTACAAAATGCCACATATCCATGTTTTGACCTTAGGTCTTGAAAATGATACAAGAAATTCTTTAGTTTGTTCTATTTCATTCACCTTTTACGAAATTCAAATTTGATACGCATTGAGATTCAAGTTATGACGATATTCCCTAGTTCACTTGTTTAAGACTAAATTCTGGAGCATGTAGAAAACCTAACTTCTTCTGACCATATCTTACAAAATATAGCTAAACAAGATCTTAAATTCGTACATGAAGTTCAAAAAGATTTCATATCCTTTTCGTTGCAACTTCATCTTATAAATCCTCGTAGAAAAAAGTTATCGCGAAAAAATAGAATTTACTTATTTCAACCACTCAAACAATAAAATCCAAAGCTCTAATACCGAATGTTATCCAACAAGATCACACAATCTAATAAAATATTGTTTAAAAATTTTAAAATTAACCTATTCGAGGGGGAAACTCCTTTACATCACATAAATGAATAATTCTTAGATGACACAAATGACCATACATCTTTTTTATATATAGGAGCCTAAGGGGTCACAATATAATTATAGCCTTCATAACAATAATAATATAAGGAAATAAAAATAACAATAGTGGGATTCTATGGGGCACAACAATAAAATATGGGTCTACACTAACAATAATAATAAATGGGCTAGACTAGTATTATAGCTACCTAATATATGTCTCATCGAAGAACGACTAGAATAAAACCCATACACACCAGTCTACCTCTCAAGTGTATCCAAGAATCGAAGACTCTTTATTTCATCATCCCTATCCAACTTGTGTACTCTAACATACCTAATTCCATATTTCCCATTAGTATTCTCCTCCTTCCTATCTCCATGACTGATCCTCATTTGTCCTTGCTTCTAAGAATATGGAAGACTTTAAAGAATGAATACATTAACTTCTTCTTGTTTTTCCTGAGCTTTGGAAAGTCTTTTATGTGCCTCAATCAACTTGTTATTAACTACCTTGCAACTTTTCATCTCTATCCTCAGAATCATGAATGTATCTATTATATCATAAAAATACTCTTCTCGTTACTGTTGAATCAAATTTTCACATTCCATGGAATTGACATCATGTGTGTAAAGGGAGTCATGAGAATTGTAATACATCATTATGTTCTTCATATCTGATGTTATATTTCTTGGGAATATACCATGTTAGATAAACCAATTTATAGATAATCAAATCATACCTCAATGTATCTCATTGGAGGCTAACACATTTGCACAAGTGGGTCCAGATTAGAAATATATATATATATATATATATATATATATATATATATATATATATATATATATATATATATATTAACATCGATATATCAACATCATGAATGATAACACAAAATTGTAACATTAACTACATACATGAAAACCATAACCAAAACATTGCATCCATAGTAAACACATGTACAATTAACATGCATGCATAATAATATGCTTTTATACCATCTAGTGTAAGTGTTTAAACCTCAAACCTTCGATATCACCTTGAAATTCCCCATCCCACATTTAACCACTTTCACAATCTCTCTAGGGTAAACATGAGGTGAGTGTCACTATGATATAAACCGACCTCCCTATTCCAATTATTTAAGAAGGGCCTACAAACTTGAAACCTATTGATACCTCTCAAGAGGACTACATCACCCATAAGTTAGTCCACAACCTTTGATGATCATATCTTGAGTTAGAACTGATTTTTCACAAATCTGACACCCCAATTGCACCATTGACACACTATTCATGCGATTATGAGGCTCCATCCACACCCATAGGTATTTCTTGCAGCTCTTGTGACTCAAATTTCTCTATTTTGTGCCAACGATTATGAGATATATGCAAATTTTTATGCTAGCATCTAGGTCACTACCCATAACTTCCTATAAATTTCCAAAATCATAACTAATATGATTAAAATAATCAAAACTTGAATAAGACCTTCACCCAGACATGCCTAATGCATGATAGACATTTTCTCAAACATATGATAAACATAAAGGCTACAGGTCATGAATGTTTATATGATCATAAACATCTGAAATTCACTTGAGAATAAAAAAAAATTCTCTATGGCCTCTAAAGATAGATACAACAACACTTGTAAGTCCATGAATTCATCAAGTATCAAATAAATTATCAAATCATGAATATGAGTCATAGTAAGAGCACATTATAGAACTATCCATATAACCAAAATTTAAATAGAATAGATACCATGAAAAATAACTTATAAGATCAACATAATAACCAATACTAGTGCTCATAGATCACCATAAGAAAAATACTCCTATTATCATATGTAAATGCCAACTAAGTCAATAGATTGCACGTGCCACACAACCATAGATTCAATTGAACCAAAACTATCTTTCAACCAATCACCCTCGCGCCATATTCCAAGCATGAATATTGGATGTTAAGGATTAAACCAAAATAGAAGCAACCAGGGCTTCTAGAGGCCAAACCACCTCAACCCTCAAGAACAGTAATTTCATCTAATCGGTCCTTAAATCAATAACATCAATTAGATTAATATCTTCCCGAACTATCCAGGGCTCTAAGGATTTCATCTCAACACACTACCTCCATGGACGCAATTTGTTATGGGACTCCAAAGAACTACTATCTCAACCCATGAACTTGAGGGACCCAGGTGATTCCAAGGCTCTAGAGTTCCTATCCCAACCCACGGCCATAGGGAATTTGAGAATCGATCAAAAAATGCAAATGAGGAACCTAGTAAACCATTTCTATCTAGGAAATGATAAGGCATGGTTGAAACCACTGTTAATCTAGGAATGCCAATGAAAAAAATGACCAAGGAACCGCATGCAATTCATTTCTAGAATAAAACCTACCAATTCAGAGTACTTATCTATTGTTCTAAGTTTTCTCACAATTTTGAAGGGAAAGAGCACTCCCCCCAACCAACGAAAATGGTAATCTTGTTTAATCCCCCCGTAATATTCTCAATTATGAAACAACAGATTTGACAGTGGCCTAATAAGGGTTGTTCTCATGCATCAAGAACACTAAGTATAGCTTATAAGTTAGAGACTCAAGTTTGTCTGAGGGTTTCCATTGGCTCTCAGTCGAGCTCAAGGATACCCCATTGGCAGCATCATGCATCACCTTAATAGCATCATGTTCAGTTTTGAATCTCCTCTCTATCTCCAAGATGCCTCCAACCTTCTCCTCAAGCCCTCCCTGGCTTCGTTTCCCTCATAGATGTATGCTAAATGAAAAATTCATGTAGGATGTTCTCTGGTGAATTACAAGACTCATTTTTGCCTTCATGCTAAATAAAAATAAAAAATTGATCATTAAAATTTATCTTTACGCTTTTCCAAGACTCATCTTAGCCTTCATGCTAATTAAAAATAAAAATTTGATCATTAAAATTTATCTTTATGTTTTTCCAATCAGTGCATAAGTTATCAAGTCTTGTGAAGTAAAAGTAAATGAAACTAAATAAAAAAATATTTATAGTAATTGAGGGTGTTACAAATGATAACACACCAACAAGAACTCTATAATGTAACTATAATCATCAAATTTTATGTATTTAAAAGTAACTTAAAAAAAAATTATATCATTCCCTATATTTAATTTGAAGTATTTATCTAAATTAAAATTATATTTTGGTCAATTAATCAAAAAAATTATTGATTAATTTATATTAATTAATTGACAAAAATAAATCCATTTTATTTTTTAATGCTTTTATACATGTTAGAAAAAGGCTTTCAAATTGATTAAAATTCAAACATTTATTATATCAGTTTAAAAAAAGACTTCAAATTGATTAAAATCCAAACAATTATTATACCAATTCAAAGAAAGACTTTCAAATTGATTAAAATCCAAACACTTATTATTATACTTATTATTAAAATTCAAACATTAATGTAGAAATTTACAAATCAAATAATTGCAACAGACTAATTAACAAAGTAAATTATCAACTTCTTTGAAACACAAATAATGCAAGGCCAATATATACTTAAAATTTTAATTATATAAATTAAAAATAAATTATTATATTTTATAAAATATATAAAAAAGTATTCTTTAATAAATTAAAAGACTATAATATTTTATTTAATATTCATATTAATATATGTAATAAATAAAAATTAAATAAATAATTATGTTTATGTAAAGTCAATATAATATTGGTCTAAAAGTTTCCACGGGATCTCGGTGGAGCTCAAAGATACCCATTGGAAGCATGGAGCTCAAGGATACCCCATTGGAATAACATCAGGTTTTGAATCTCTTATCTATTTCTCCAAGATTCCCGCAACCATCTCTTCCTACTTTCCATGGTTTCTTTTCCCTCTCACATGTATTTGTTTCTAGGGAGAGTAAGAAGGTAGTTGTCTTTTAATTCTCTACTAAATGAAAAATTCATCTAGGGTGTTCTTTCATGAATTCTAGAACTCATCTTAGTTTTTACGATAAATAAGAATAAAAATTTAATCATTAAAATTTTAGATTATGCTTTTTTGCACGTGATGAATAAGTTATTAAGTCTTGTGGGGTAAAAGTAAATGAAATAAATAAATAAATACTTTTCCATTTAGCTATAAGTTATCAAGTTTTCTGCAGTAAAAGTATTGATATTTTTCTATTAAATAATTGGCAAAAATAAATCTATTTGAATGCTTAGTGATTTTATATTAGTTAGATTTTTTTTTTCAAATAAATTAAAATTCAAACATTTATTATACAAGTTCAAAAAAAAACTTCTAAATTGATTTAAATTTAAACGTTTATTATACAAGTTCAAAGAAAGACTTCCAATTTTAGTGTTTAATGTTTTTATGATATTTAGAAAAAGACTTTCAAATTGATTAAAACTCAAATATTTATTATAAGAGTTCAAAAAAGACTTCCGAATTGATTACTTATTATACCATTTTAAAGAAATATTTTCAAATTGATTAAAATCCAGACACTTAATTATTAAAATCCAATTTCTATTTTTCTAAAAATAGAATTCACCCTAATTTTATAGTATAAATTAGTATAAAATTATTTTAGCTTAAAAATCACCAATATTATATATTGTGTAATATAAAATATTTACATATCTAAACATTTTTACAAAATTATCATCAAACATTTTAAAGTTTGGATAGAGGAACAATGAGATTCACCAAAGTTACTAAACTTTAAGATAAACTTTCATCTTTAAAATTTTCCCTTCACACAAATCAAATGATTACACCATAAAAATTAACGAAGTAGATTATCTACTCCTTTAAAACAAAAATAAAGCAAAGACAATATATATCTAAAATATTAGTTTTATAAATAAAAAATAATTCTTATATTTTATTAATTATTTGAAAAAAAATGTTTTAAAAATTTTAAAGACTAACTATTTTTTTAATGTTGATATTAAAATATATAATAGTTAAAAATGAAATAAACAAATATATATTTACTAAAATCAATATAATATTTTATATACAATTAAAATAAACTATTACTATTTAATAAATGTTAAATTAAATAAAAATAAATAGATATTTATTAGTTAAATAAATATTTTTTTAAATGGAAGTTTTATTAAGATATATATGATAGATATGGGATTGCGAATGGTTCCAGGACAATTCCCTCAACCTATGAATCCATTGAATTAAGGAGGATTTGAGATTCTGAGATTTGAACGAGTCTTTCAGATTAAAACAAATTCATATTTCTCGAATAACCAATTAAACTACTCCTAAAACTAAACTAATTTTATTTTAAATATATTCATGATACTACTTTGATAATTAAAGTAATAAAAACCAATTAAATAAAAAAACAGTATAATCAAATTATTAAATTAATTACGGTGCAATTTTAAATATAGATCAATAATTATCTCATACAGAATCCCAAATCACACACTACCAAATGATTCATTAAAACAAATAAACCCCTACAAGCTGTAACTTCAGACATAACTAGACATTTCTAATGTACCATTTGAAATAATTATCTAATTATTAAAAAAATAATTGAAAACAAATTTATATATTTAATTAATGGTTTAACATTTCGACACACAGCTCTTCCGCTTCTCTATATAAATTCAGTTGATATTCTGAATTTTCCGTGTCATGTGATTACACGCGTTGCTTTGTTTTGTTGTACTATGTCCACACAATATTTACCGTGTTATGTATTTGAAACAATATCTAATTATTAAAAATAATTGAAAACAATTTTTTATATTTTATATTTCATATTCTGCATTTTCCTTGCTTCTCTATATTATATAAATTCAATTGATATTCTGCATTTTCCTTGCTTCTCTCTATAAATTCAATTGATATTCTGCATTTTCCATGTCATCTGGTTACATGCATGTGTCGCTATGTTTTGCTCTACTATGTCGACACACAATATTTCCCTTGTTATGTTTATCGTTACAGTGGTTGCTTTGTTATTTCATGGAAGCAACAACGAAGCATTGGCCGAATCCAAGGCCACTTTCAGAGTAGATCTCATACGCAGAGATTCTCCCATCTCTGGCTCAGTGGACCACCGGAAAATTTCAAACGTTGAACGACTGCGACAAGCCAGCGGACGGGATTACGACAAGTGGCGTAGATTCCATCATTATGATACCCAAAATGGTTATCAAAGTCCTGTCAACTCCGTCACTGGACAATATTCAATGCAGATGGGCATTGGATGTCCCGTTCCACTAAATTTGCATTTCATGCTCGAGACCAGCACTGACTTGATCTGGACACAGTGCCAACCCTGTACTGCTAATTCCTGCCTTCCACAGGTTGATCCACTCTATGATCCCTCCCAATCGTCGTCCTACAACAATGTTTCCTGCTCTTCCAATTTCTGTTCAGCCTTTAACGTATCTGGCCAATATGGTGCAGCCTGCGATTTCCAGGAAAACTGCAACTACAAATACGGGTACGGAGGTGGTTCATCTAGTACCTCTGGAGTCTTAGGTGCCGAGACGTTCAGTCTCGGACGAACTTCCATTGGGCACCTTGCGTTCGGCTGCGGTCGCGTGCAAGACGGTTATTTTTTTAACTTGTCTGGTGTAGTCGGTTTGGGAAGAGGGCCACTCTCTCTGGTTTCCCAGATTGGATCCTCCATTGACCACATCTTCTCCTATTGTTTGTCTCTTGTCATCGCTTTATTCTTGGGTGCCACCACTACCTTCTTACCAGGTGTTTATAGTGCCACCCTCTCGCTAAAACAATCTTCAAAGCAATGTGGTTCAATCTTTCTATCGCTTGCTCGATGAAATTAGTGTCGCAGAAGACTGGTCGATTCCTGAAATAATTCAGAAATTCGAACCAACAGGAACCGGAGGCCTTATCATTGATTCTGGTGTTGGAAAGTGATTTTCAACTGCACGGTGCAAGCAGCAGTTTGGATAACCAGCAGATCGGCAACAGCATGGTTCATCAGCGTCGAACAATTTGATATTTGAGAAAAATTATCGCAGCAGCAGTTGAAGAATGTGAGTCACGGGGGGTCGACCTGCTCGACCGTTAACAAATTGCTACCCCCCGCAGTTGACCAGCCGTGGGGCCGTTGACCAGAGATGTGCGGCTGAGATTTAGTGCGGGGGGTCACCCATTTGATGGGTACGGCCAAAACCATACCCCCCGCAACCACCAAGGCTGTGGTGGCTCCGCCACATGTGCACAGCCCGCCACCAAAACGCCACCACTGCAGAAAAATAGCCGCTGCCAGCAAATTCAAAGTTTGTCATAAATTTTTTATGAGGAGCTGACAGAAATTTTTAATGCCATAAATGAAATTTTTTAAGCGGTGATAATTTTGCAATTTAGTCAACAAATTGCATTAATTATTTTTTAGATATTTTGGTTATAAATATAGAACATAAATATAATTTCTGTTGTTGCTGAGATATAGAACAGAGACGTTCTATTTTTTTATTGTAAGCACAGCAGTGCATTTGTAAATGACAGAGAGAGCAGAATTAAAATTTTACACAGCAGTGTAATATTTTATAAAACACAGTGAGTTTTTAAATAGACAGAGAGCTGTTTATTTTTACAGAGAGAGACAGTGAATTTGAAATTCACAGCAGAGTTTATTTTCTGTATGAAACAGAGAAGTTTTTTTTTGTTGATTCGGAACTGTGCTTAGAAGCAGTCCAGCAACAGTTGTAATCCCTCTGAGTGAGGAAGAAGAATTGTAACAAGTTTTTTTTTTAATAGAATTTTTTTTATGAGAAAATTCTGTTACTATGAGTGCAAATTTTTAATATTTTCTCTGTGTTAGAAGAGGCAGTTTTTTATTATTTTGGAATTCTGAAAATTCCAACATCCGGAACTACTTTTACTTATTTGGAGGAACCCTCGATACATGTTTTTCTGATTCTCCGCTCAAGATTGCAAAGACAAATTTCGTACTTAATGCATCTCGTATCAAGGGTTTCGATCTCTCGCACGATTATACGCCCGTCTCCTATTTCCAAATATTACTTTTCACTTTGCAGAGGTGCAGACATGCTATCCCACCACAAAACTCTCTTTCATTTCGATCAAGAAATTAATGATGGGTTGGGCTTGCCTTAATACAAAATTGAGGCCCATCAGTTTTATTTGAGATCTCTTCACAGTGAGAATTTTACATGTAAAAATCCTAGACATTATGGAAATATGAAATTTCACAATAAAGTTACCAACATTTGACAATGTAAAAGCTTAAGCTCGAATTTTGTATCGTAAGGCAAGCCAACCCATCAGTAAACAATCATCGTGTTCGGAAGCAATCGTCTGTAATGCTTTTCATGGAGAAACGGCTAGCGACGAGCTATAACTACTGAGCGCCACCTCTGAACTGTATATTCAGATTGGGAGCAAGCAAACTCTCGGCCAGAATTGTGTGGGGTCCCGAGACTCTTTGTTTCGTAGTTTTTTCGGCTTTTTGTTTACGTCTTTCTGATTCTCCGCCTGGAAATTATGATTATGTGGCATAATGTTTAACATTTTTTAGGTAGATTCTTTTCTTCATTT
Source organism: Pinus albicaulis (assembly GCA_034641835.2). Taxonomy (NCBI): domain Eukaryota; kingdom Viridiplantae; phylum Streptophyta; class Pinopsida; order Pinales; family Pinaceae; genus Pinus; species Pinus albicaulis. The sequence continues at coordinate 72,052 of JAXQQM020058202.1, forward strand.
TGGAATTCGGAGAAACAGGATGATGAGAATTTCCAGGACAATCTGCAGAACCATGGTTGGTGTATATCTCTGGATATCAAAAAACCATGTGAAAGTATGAAGATTCGTTGTTGCAAAAGGTGGTGGCCCATAGGTTATTGCCTCACCTGTTGCTGCTCGTGATATATTTCTATTTTCAGTAGTCACGTTAGCGTCTTGTTTTCTTCCTACGGCTTCTGGTTAGTCTTGAGGCTTCTCAGGTCTCTGTGCGGGGCTGTAGCTCGGCTTTTCCAGTACCGTGTTCTGGCCGGCTCTGAGTTATCGGATTTTTTTAAATTCACAATCCGGTCACCATCCTTTTGGACTAGGACGGCGCCCCGGAGGGGGAAGTACGACGGAATGGATGGCTCTTTCTAGCTGTCTGTTTGAGGAAGTTTAATGATCTCAGATTTCTCTTTAATGTTTGATACGTTATGAGGCCATCGGCGGTGATAGGGCTTTGGGTTCTAGGTTTTGTCGGCTTTGGGTCAAATAGTTGGTGTATTCATGAATGGGATGGGTTGTTATGTCACTGTTTGAGGAAGTTTAATGATCTCAGATTTCTCTTTAATGTTTGATACGTTATGAGGCCATCGGCGGTGATAGGGCTTTGGGCCGGGTGGTTGGTGTATTCATGAATGGGATGGGCCGTTTGGGAGAGTGGCGTTTGAAGTACTGGTAGTTGTTGAATTTGTCAGAGATGAGGGGGTCACTTTAATTCGATGTTCTGAACGGACAGGTTTAGGGAGGCGCAGTGCTGATCTGGCGATTTCCTATGGGATGATGACCTAGTGTTTGTAGTTTGATAGACTAGTGGTATCTATGTGGTGCGAGTACGGTGTGGTCCTTGTTTCGTCGTAGTGGCTGGAGTGACTGGTGGGGTCATTTTACTTTCGCTGAGGTGGAAGGATAGTGCCGCTGCGACTTCTTTCCTGAGGTGGAATTCATTTATCACAGGTCGTGTCCAATGATTGAGTGACACGAGCGTTTCATGTTCTGTGAGTTGTCATCTCCACAAGGTGGCGAGTTGTTCTCTATCTAAATGGATTTGGACCCGCTTCTCAATGACGACGACCTTGCGCATGCACTCAAGGTGGCAGAGGAGGCTTACTCGGCCAATGTAGCGGCACATCGAATCCATCCGGTGGTATCGAGGGGAATTTTCATTGGGTTCAGAGGGCGGGTGGCACAGGGAGCAACCGAAGCACTGTATCATTTGAGAACCGGAATGCCGACCCGGCGGAAAAGGAACATGGTGGTGTAAAAATTACACTACAAGAAAAAGGGTCATTTAGCTTCGCATTAGCACCACAATTTATAAAGGATTTGAGAAATACTCATTTTCAAATAGTGGTGCAAAAGTGGTGAAATGTGGAGACACGCTAAGTGGTGCTATGTTTTCTAGTGCAAAAGTAGAGTTAATAAAAAATGTTAAATTTGGTGTTAAATGCATATGTGGCATTCCATGGTGTATGGTGCAAACCACCAAAAACCAATTTGATGTGGATCAAGATATTGTGATGCAAGGCACCAAAACCAATTTTACAAAAATTAAAAATTTATCATAAAAATATAAAAATTATTATAATAATAATAAATTTTATAAGGTTCAAAGCACCATAAAATAAAAAATGATGCAAAAAAAAACAATTTTTAATATAATTATAATAAAATTTTATATGGTGCAAAGCACCATAAAATATGAAATATTGCAAAAAAAATAACCTTATTTATTTGGAAAGGTTATATATTGCGTGTAGTGAGTATCTTGGGAAGAGTTTGATTTTATTACCAAGGAGAATTTTGACCATTTTCTTATGCTAAATCCAATTACCATAAATATATTTAATTAATATCAAATGTATTAAAACAATTGAAGTATCCCATAGTTGCATCCAAAAAATTTAATTCATTGTGTACATTAAGACTATGGTAGTTTTTTTTGTGCTTGACTACATTATGGCAAGTATCAATTACAAATAATGGAAAAGTCTCTCCATTGAAATATTCACATTATTCCAAGTTGATAGGCATAATAAATTTATATACATAATATCACTACTCATCATTTTGGTCAACATGGTATTGATCATACAAATGAATCATTTCAATCTTTGAAAAATAAAATAAGTAAATAAATAAAAGTTCTAAGCAGTGTCATTTCAATTCCAAGCCTCACAAAATTTTGTTTGAGTGATAACTTCAAGATGGCATGATATTTTAAAAACTTTTGTTTTTTTAATCTATTACATTTTTTTCCAGTTATGAAAAAATATATTAAATGGATATCTTTCACATTAAATGAATAATTAAAAAGTAATAACAATATCTACATATGATAAAATTTGAAGTATACTATACAACAACCAAAACAATGAGTATATAAAGAAGAGATAATTTAACGAAAGAAAATAAAATTTATACATATGTTCCATCATTGATTATCAAAAATTCACTCTTCATTTATTAATATAATGAAATGTCTTAGGTCTTCAAATTTTTTTATTATGAAACATGAAAAAATCGAAACTGATAATTCATTTGGAATCATCTATATTGTTCGTCCCTAAATATTTTTCAAAAATTTTGTTGCCGCCTGCAATGAAAAATCATAAAAGAAAATTATAAACATAAGTTTGTGAATAAAAATACATAAATGAAACAAACGGAGAAAAACACAAACAATAACTTCAAATGAACTGAAATAAACCATAAAAATTGTGTGCTTTTAATGGTATTTCATAACTAAAGCATCATATTGATTTAAAAAATAACTGAAGTGAACTAACCAAAGAAATGGTAAGGTTGAAGCATGATTCAAAGTTCAATTTCATCTTCTCTTTCATCATGTTGAACAATTACCTAAGACACATACAAGATAAGATCAACACAACTATAAATTTTATTAATTGAAACTTAAATTTGCATATATTTATTTCATATTATAAAAATTCATCTAGAAAAAAATAAATATAGGTGAAAAAATACCTCATAATCTGTAATAGAAGAAATCCATTTTAATCTTTTGATGAATGAGAGAAGATACACCATAGCATGAAGAAAAATATTTGTCATCCTCAGAGATTTTAGTATTGAACACCTGCAACTATATTTTAAATAACAATGAAATAGTTAGAAATTTGATTATATAAAAAAGAAATTTTCTTCGGAAGCATAGTTTTGCCTCTGCAGATAACATGCCACCTTTCCCCAAACGATGGCGTGTGGAAAACCTAGAGGCTTTTACAGTATGTGCATATTTTTATTTTCCAACGAAAGTTCCATTTTTCCTTTTTTTCTTAATAGAAATCTCATCCAATAACTTCATCCACTCTCCTTCTCATATGAAGTGCGGCTTGACTAAATTTTTGTTTCTGACCAATTCTTGTCTCAAAGAATTCCTAGTATTTTTAATATATTCAGCAACACTACAAAGAATTTGTTTTGGAGGCACAATGGCAGATACTTTATGCATATGAGATAATAACTCGTCCTTCTTAGATCTTTCTGTGAAATACACGTAGAATGTAAATAATCCATAGACAAAATGTTAAGGTTTCTAGCATGATAGTAATGAAATTTAGGAATTGGTAATCGTAACACCCCTAGTTTATGTGTTTGAAAACTAGACATTTGAACTTAAATCCTAGGGGGAGTGGACCCCAAAGGATAATTATTTGTGGATGTAATTAAATATTTAATTTGAGAAAATGAATAAAATAATTTTGTGCAGATTGACCAAAATGAGAATTATGAGATCACTTGCTAAATCCATGAGGATGGATAAAGGCAAATATTTCCCCACAATCTTTCAAAAATCCTTGAAAGAAATTATTTCTAATTTAGATTTTGAGGAAAATCTAAATTCCCCAATGATGAGGAAAGTAGTTGGGAAGAGGTAATAAGCTGGAAAAGCTAGGAAAAGAAAAAAGCAGCTTTAAAAGTCCCTAAATAGGGAAGCCTAGGCAAACAGGAAGAAAAGCATCCTGATATTCTGGACGCAGAATTAGAAACAGGCTTTGGGGAACAACAACTTAAATAAGTTATTCTTGAACAGATTAGGGGTTGATATGTTCTAGGAGGGATCTCAGCTCGGGGGTGAATTCTGGAGATAAACGAATTCTAAGGTTGGGTGGACTGGTCATCTGATTTAGTGGTATGCACAGTTTATTTATATTTTTTTTTATTGTGCAGGTATAAAAATTTTGTTGTAGTGAATGGGTGAGTATATCCCATACATTTAACAGAAAATACCAAAAGAACTTATTCTTCCAATTTCTGTATAGTTGTAGAGATTTCATCTATGGGAAGGAATTCGTCAGAATTTCTAAACCACAACTGGTTTAAATCTGAGAATACATATTTCTCACAAATGTTTTAAAAGTTTAACTTTAATCTGTTTCTGTGTTATGAATTAAATTCGAATTATATGAGAAGGAAGTATAGTACCCTTACCCGCATTATAGAGGAAGAAAACTATACACAAAGCATATTTAATTGAAATTAGCAGTAAATCAAATAGGCATAACCATAGAATATACAATTGGTACAGATGACATGAATCATTATTTATAGTAGACTGCATTCAGTGAATTGGAAAAACCTGAAGTAAGTTACAGATATACTTCTGTGTTAGCAGCAGAGTTAAATAAATTCCAAAATTAAAAACAGGTGCGTATTTAGTACATTACACAGTCATCTATACTGAAATCAAAGACTTATGATAAATAGGCGCTAACAATATTGATTAACAAGGCATGTTAGTCATGAGAACCAACGATAGTTACACAACTCCATACCAAGAGAAAATTAAATACAAATTCTATTGAGATGAGTAACCAAAACTCTATAAACTCATTGCCACCCTAGTATTTAAAGAAATCTGGGGTTACACCAGTACAAAACGGGAATGAACGAAGTATTGCAGGAAAGGGCTAAGTAGTAACTAAAATCTTAGATCTAAAAGACAACATGTTACTAGCACATAAATTCTGTACTCAAGATTTCATTTTTGAAACAAGAGAGAGAGAGAGAGTTCCCAATTTACACATCGAATTTTATATATAAATTCTGAATATTTTATAATCATGTAGTAAATAGAAAGAGTTCTTGCTTAACACAAGTACTACGTGGAATTAACCAAAAGAATTAAAAGAAACTCGCATAGCTGACGGCACATAGAAAAAAAAATATTTCAAATAGGAAAGACCATGAGCCGGTGAAAACGAATTTTCATATACAAAAGGTACAACGCGGAAGTAAAGTATATGAAAAATTATCAGTGAAACTTATGTTTTCCTTACTTGGGAAAATTAAAACCCCAGTCAATATATATAACGTCCGGTGCAAATAATAAATAAAAAGTATGTAAACAAGGGAACGACTCTCCTTAGAGTCAACGAGATCATCCAGGAGCTGATCTAAATCAAACATTAAACACGTCGTTGTATAGGCAACGAGTTTACACGCAGCCGAAGTGCTCATGAGTACCGACCTGTGTCAGAGAGCAAGGCATTACAATTCTTCAATGAAAGAGGCAAATATCTCTCGGGAAGTACTCATACGAAGCTAGTAACAAAGAGTTACCTGTAAACGAATATCATTTTGTGAACGATATTAGGGAGGGTAAATGAAGATATAAATATTGTAGCAGCAAAACAGTAACAAACGAATGATTAAATAAATTACTACCTGGGAAATGAATGATTTCGACAATATGAATCTGAGTTAAGCACATAGAAGAGAAACCGAATTATATTAGAGGATCTAGTATTTCAATTAAAATGCATAGGCGAATTTTTATGAGTGGCGAATGCCCTATACATTGAAGAGAAATCGTACCTAGACGAGTTCCAAATATCTGAGAAGAGTTCCTTGTCAGCGTCCTTAGTCGTCGTAGAATCAATTGGAAAACGAAGATTTCTAAGAACAAAAAGCCTTGTCCAGTATTGATAGGGTGTCGTATTTCCAGACTTGTCATACATAAGATGAGACGATAATTTATATTAGTCAATTGAGTCTGCGAAACTAGAATTTCAATTTATGAAATGGGCTGAAAATCATATAGGCCATAAAACAATTTTAAAACGGTATAATGATACCACAAACTTGGTAATATGTCCTTAAAACTGAGTGCAAGTAAGAGATAAAAGTTTAGACAAAACCCTCACAGAACGAATGCCAAGAATATGAAGTGCATTCAGACTATCGTTCTGGATTTTATAATCCGGAGAAAAATCTTGCTAAAGGCCTGAAAGGATAGTATGAAAATAAAATCATAACGACTGAACACATATTGCATTTCTCCAATATTAAAACAAAAAACGTGGGAGAACATAAGTTACCTCTTCGTGTGGCCGAAGGAGCGCGACGAAGGTCGGCGTATTGCATCATTACCTCCCAAAAATCGAGCAGAGATACCAAAGTGATAAAAACAAAGGATGATTGAATGAACGGAGGTGCGAACAGGAGAATTGAACAAGGGTTTAATTTCCAACTTTTATAAAAATCGTAAACGATAACCCTAGTCAAATCGAGCCATACAAGTGGCACAAATCGGTATACTTTCATCGGGATCGACAAGGATCTGGACGATTGAGTTCAATAAAAGTCAAGCGTACAAGTACCATAAGAACAATTAATGTGCATTCCGAACAGTAACCAAATAACGCTATAAAATATATTTTCACTCAGAATTAGCGGATCCGAACAAATCCACAAATCAATTTTAAATGTACAATGAGCAGGAGTGATAAAAGCAATGGGATACGAAACCATCAAACCTATACTCTATAAAGTAATGATACATACGCCATATCAAACAAGCAAGGGAATGATTAAGTCGTATGCATTGACACTGTAACAAGGAATGCCAAAGCCTATATAAAATTAATATATAATGTGTGGGATAAGTGCCATATGGATACGAATATGAATCCTAGGGTTGAAACGTATATGGTTAAATTCATTCAACAAAATCCCGGAATCGAATGAACACTCATCATCTTATATACATATGATGAATTTGATATATGTGTGAACTTATAGGTATACACACGGGTGATGTATTATGCCTTGTGGAGTTTACATATGATGGAGTATATATTGTTTATATGTTGGGGGATTATATATATAATTATGATATATATATATGGGATAGAAGTAAAGATTTAAAGATAGGAATCATAACGATTAATGCAACAAAGAGGTTATACCTAAACTTTTATATGTTTTACACTTGTGAAATCTATATACAATGGGGGATAGATTAAACATACAATTATGTTTAATAAAAGTATATGAAATTAGATGTGGAAAGGGGTAGTTTTGAATCCCTATGTATTTGTTAAATAGACAACATTGAGGCTCAGCAATTCTCAGGGAAATTGTAAAATGAGAGGAGAAATTAGTCTTAGAAAAAAAAAATTTCATGTGTGGGAGTTGGGGAATGTTACAAATGGTATCAGAGCTCATGTTATACAAACCTGGGCTGTTATTGCGTGTGCTCACTATTTTTATGTACAATGTATAAATTAATTTCTGTTGATAATTTTTTTTTTCTGACCTGTGTTGTTTAGTGTACAGTGGTGCTGAAATGGCAGAAGGTCAGGAAATTTATGTATATCTGCATGAGGAAGATGATATACCAGATCCCAACGCTCCGATGATGGCTATGTTGCAGAGTTTGCAACGAGAAATTGCTGAACTAAGAAGCCAGAATGATAGATTGTCATTAGCCAGTGAGGAGCAGGAAAAGCTCATCAGAGAACTAACTTCGCAGAATAGCCAAGAAGGTGAGGGTTCTGGAAAGAGGAAGACTGATGAGTCTGAGGATGATGATGCTGTTAGGCTTCAGTATAAACAGAAAAAGGAATTACAAGGGGAATTCCGAAAGATCAAACCTCCTTCCTATGATGGGGAGAAGGAGGAAGATGCTGAAGCTTGGTTGCTGAACATGATTAAGTATTTCCAAGTCTATGAATATGAAAGCAATCTGAAGGCCATATTAGCTGTTTACTAGCTACAATGTAAGGCTACCTTGTGGTGGGAGGAGACGAAAATGGTTCATGCCATTGATGAAAAGAGAGTTACCTGTGAAGACTTTCAGGTGAAGTTCAAAAACCACTACTTAAATGAATATTACTATGATGGTAAAGCAAAGGAATTTCATGAGCTTAGACTGGGACAGCTTACTATTGATGAGTTTGTCACTAAGTTTACAAATCGATTGAGATATGTCCCTTACATTAGGGAAGAGAAAGCAAAGGTACAAAGGTTTCTAAACTATTTGCCTGCGGTATACAAAGAGAAGATCAAGTTTGATAATCCAAAAAATATGGACGAGGCAGTGAGGAAGGCTACATTATGCTAGCAGCAGTTTAAGGGAAAGACTGAGCATGGAAAAAGATGGCTAAACAAAGGTGAAATTAAAGGAAAGAAACAGAAACCAGCTTACTTGATAAATTTTGGTAGGGACCATCAGAGGAAAAAGTTTAATAAACCAAAGGAAAGCCAAACAGCTCAGTCTCAAATTGGTTCCAAACAACTAGATGAAGGAAATAAAAAGGAAGGCACAGTCAAAATGAGGGAACCCTTGAAATGTTGGGGATGTGGAGAACCCCATATTTTAAGGGATTTCCCCCACCGAAACATTCAGATGATTATGAGAGATTGAGAAGCTACCATAGTAAATGACATAGCCATAAATATACCCACTATCAGTGTAGCCTTGGAGAATCGACAAGAAAAACATCAAGCTACCATGGTTGAAATGGAGGGTAAGATTTCTGACCAAACTGTTACAGTTTTGATTGATCCAGGTGCTTCTTTGTGTTACATTAGTCCAAAAATTGTAGAAAAATGTAACCTCAAAACTGAAATATTTCAGCAGTCTTGGCTGGTTCAATTAGCCACTGGAACAAAGAGGAAAGTAACTCATAGGCTACCTCAAACATCAATTAAATTAAATGATTTTCAAACAGAGGTAAACTTAAACATTTTCCCATTAGGTTCATATGACTTACTGATAGGGATGGACTGGCTGGAAAAGAAGAAAGCCATGATGAACTGTTGGGATAAGACCCTGCATTGTGTAGATGAAGAAGGGAAACCTTTTATGCTCAAGGGAAAACAAAAACCTATTTCCGTGAGACAAATATCAGCACTGTAGTTAAAACGAACAACTAGGAAGGGATACCAAGTCTATGAAGTGCATGTAGAAGAGACAGAAAAAAAAACTAAAGAAAATCTGTTGGATACCTTGCGAGTAGTCAAGGAGTTTAAGGAAGTTTTCCTAGATGATATTCCTCATCTTCCTCCCCAGAGAGAGATTGACTTTTCAATCGATTTGGTGCCGGGAGCAACACCTTTTTCCCGAGCCCCTTATCGAATGAGGCCCCCCGAACTCATGGAGATGAAAATGCAATTACAGGAACTGCTGGATAAAGGCTATATCCGACCAAGTGTGTCTCCTTGGGGAGCACCGGTTCTATTCGTGAAAAACAAGGATGGAACCTTTAGGATGTGCATTGATTATCGTCAACTGAATAAGTTGACCATTAAAAACAGATACCCTTTACCCAGAATTGATGATATTTTTGATCAAGTGAGAGGAGCTTCAGTATTCTCAAAGATTGACTTAAGGACTGGTTATCACTAACTCAAAATTAAAGAAGAAGACATCAGAAAAATAGCCTTTCGAACCATGTATGGTCACTACGAATTTGTAGTCCTACCTTTTGGGTTGACAAATGCCCCTGCCACCTTTATGTGCCTAATAAATAGTGTGTTAACTAAGTACTTGGATAAGTTCGTGCTTGTGTTTATAGACGATATTTTGGTTTATTCCAAAAGTGAGGAGGAGCACAAGGAGCACTTAAGGATAGTATTGCAAAATTTGAAAGAAAACCAATTATATGCCAAATTCAGCAAATGTGAATTCTATAGGGATAAGATACAATACCTGAGTCATATTATTTCTAAACAAGGGTTGGTTGTTGATCCTGAAAAGATAAATGCTATTAGAGAATGGCTGGTGCCAACTGATGTTTCAACAGTGAGATCGTTTATGGGGATTGCAGGTTATTATCACAGATTTGTGGAAAGATTTTCTGCCATAGCATACCCCATAACCTCACTGCAAAGGAAGGGTGTAAAATTTGAGTGGACTGAAAAGTGCCAAAATAGTTTTTAACAATTAAAGCTCAAACTCACGACAGCCCCTATTTTGAAAATTGCAGATCCTGATAAGGAATTTGTTGTATGTATAGATGCGTGTAGAGAGGGGTTGGGCGGATTCCTTTTGCAGGAAAATTCAGTTATTGCATATGAATCTAGGAAACTGAAGATACATGAACAGAACTATAGTGCCTATGATTTGGAATTAGCTTCTGTTATTCATGCCTTGAAGATGTGGTGACACTATCTCCTTGGAAAAAAATTTACATTGATGACTGATCATATTAGTCTTAAATATTTCTTTTCCAAAACTAATTTGAATGTTAGACAAGCCACATGGCTATCTTTTCTGAGTGAATTTGATATGGACATAAAACATATCAGAGGGAAAGAAAATAAAATTGCTGATTCCTTGAGCAGAAATGCTTGTCAAAATATAAACAACATTGGAAGTAGTGCCCAATTGGATTTAGAAGATTTAGTGAAAAGGGTAGCAGACCAGGATCTAAATTATGAAACACTACAAGTGAAGATACTAAAGAAGGATATGGATGATTTCACTCAAAACTAGAAGGGACTGATATGTTATAAAAACTGATTATATATCCCAAACGTAGAGTCCTTGAAAAGAGAGATTCTAGATGAATATCATAAACAACCATATGCAGGGCATCCGGGATATCAGAAAATGTTAACAGCTTTGAAAAAGAAGTTGTTTTGGCCAGGAATGAAAAGATATGTAGAAGAATACTTAGCTAGATGCATGGAATGTCAATTAGTTAAAGTTGAGCATCAGCATCCTGCTGGTCTTTTAAACCCTTTGCCGATTGCAGAATGGAAATGGGATACAGTTTCCATGGATTTCATAACAGGATTACCCAAAACCAAATACCAACATGATTCAGTGATGGTGGTAGTAGACACTTTAACAAAAGCTACACACTTCATACGAGTGAAATCTACTTTTGGGATAGCCCAAGTAGCGAATGTGTTCCTGAAGGATGTAGTAAGACTCCATGGGGTTCCAAAGGTGATTGTTTCAGACAGAGATGCTAAGTTCACAACAGCTTTTTGGAAAGGTCTATTTGGAGGTATGGGTACTAAGTTTAATTTTAGTACTTCCTATCACCCTCAGACCGACGGTCAGACAGAGAGAACTAACCAGATTTTGGAAGATATGTTGAGAATGTATGTGATGGATCGACCATCAAAGTGGGAAGACTACTTGCATTTAGCTGAATTTGCCTATAATAATAGCTATCAATCCTGCATAAAAATGAGTCTATTTGAGGCACTCTTTTGGAGGAAGTGTCGTACTCCTTTGAGCTGGAGCCAGCGAGAGGATAAGCTAATGTTGGGACTAGACATCCTACAAGAGATGGAAAGAATTGTTAAACAAATACAAAGAAACATCAAGACAACACAATATCGCAAAAAAAACTACGCTGATAAGAAAAGGACACATCGAGAATTAAAAGTAGGGGAGCATGTGTACTTGCATATTAAACCCAAAAAGAGCACACTATATGCTGGAAGTTGTGCAAAACTAGCTCCTAGATATTGTGGTCCTTTTGAGGTATTAGAAAGGGTGGGACCAGTGGCTTACAAGCTGGCCTTACCACCCCATGTTAGAGTGCATGATGTGTTTCATGTTTCATTACTAAAAATATATATACATGATGCTTCTCAAATAGTTGATTGGAATGTGGTACAGGTGGAACCAGAAGGGGAGTTCCTTCCAAAACCACTTCAAATATTGGAGCGGGAAGAAATTGAATTGAGGAATCGAACGGTAGCAAGAGTAAAGGTGCAGTGGAAGCACTTTACTGCTAAAGAAGCTACCTGGGAAAGAGAAGTTGATATGCTAGAAAGATATCCATTTTTGTTTGAAAAATGAACTCTAGTAGTTAAATACCAACACCGAGGACGGTGTTTTCTTTTAGAGGGGGAATATGTAACACCCCTAGTTTATGTGTTTGAAAACTAGACATTTGAACGTAAATCCTAAGGGGAGTGGACCCCAAAGTATAAGTATTTTGTGGATGTAATTAAATATTTAATTTGAGAAAATGAATTAAATAATTTTGTGTAGATTGACAAAAATGAGAATTATGAGATCACTTGCTAAATCCATGAGGATGGATAAAGGAAAATATTTCCCCACAATCTTTCAAAAATCCTTGAAAGAAATCATTTCTGATTTAGATTTTGAGGAAAAATCTAAATTCCCCAATGATGAGGAAAGTAGTTGGGAAGAGGTAAAAACCTGGAAAAGCTAGGAAAAGCAGAAAGCAACTTTAAAAGTCCCTAAATAGGGAAGCCCAGGAAAACAGGAAGAAAAGCATCCTGATATTCTGGACGCAGAATTAGAAACAGGCTTTGGGGAGCAACATCTTAAATAAGCTATTCCTGAACAGATTAGGGGTTGATCTGTTCTACGAGGGATCTCAGCTTGGGGGGGAATTCTAGAGATAAATGAATTATAAGGTTGAGTGGACTGGTCATCTGATTTAGTGGTATGCACAATTTATTTATATTTTTTTATTCGTGCAGGTATAAAAATTATGTTGTAGTGAATAGGTGAGTATATCCCAAACATTTAACAGAAAATACTAAAAGAACTTATTCTTCCAATTTCTGTATAGTTGTAGATATTTCATCTATGGGAAGGAATTCATCAGAATTTCTAAACCACAACTGGTTTAAATCTGAGAATACATATTTCTCAAAGATGTTTTAAAGTTTAACTTTAATCTGTTTCTGTGTTATGAATTAAATTCGAATTATATAAGAAGGAAGTATAGTACCCTTACCTGCATTATAGAGGAAGAAAACTAGACACAAAGTATATTTAATTGAAATTAGCAGTAAATCAAATAGGCATAACCATATAATATACAATTGGTACACATGACATGAATCACTATTTATAGTAGACTGCATTCAGTGAATTGGAAAAACCTGAAGTAAGTTACAGATATACTTCTGTGTTAGCAACAGAGTTAAATAAACTCCAAAATTAAAAACAAGTGTGTATTTAGTACATTACACAGTCATCTATACTGAAATTAGAGGCTTATGATAAATAGGTGCTAACAATATTGATTAACAAGGCATGTTAGTCATGAGAACCAACGATAGTTACACAACTCTATACCAAGAGAAAATTAAATACAAAGTCTATTGAGATGAGTACCCAAAACTCTATAAAGTCATTGCCACCCTAGTATTTTAAATAAATCTGGAGTTACACCAGTACTAGACGGGAATGAACGAATTATTGTAGAAAATGGCTATGTAGTAACTAAAATCTTAGATTTAAAAGACAACATGTTACTAACACATTAATTCTGTACTGAGGATTTCATTTCTGAAACAAGAGAGAGAGAGAGTTCCCAATTTGCACATCAAATTTTATATATAAATTATGAGTATTTTATAATCATGTAGTAAATAGAAATATTTCTTGCTTAACACAAGTACTACGTGGAATTAACCAGAATAATTGAAAGAAACTCACATAGCTGATGGCACATAGAAAACAAAATATTTCAAATAGGAAAGACCATGAGCCGGTGAAAACGAATTTTCATATACAGAAGGTACAACGCGGATGTAAAGTATATGAAAAATTATCATTGAAACTTATGTTATCCTGACTTGGGAAAATTAAAACCCCAGTCAATATATATAACGTCAGGTGCAAACAATAAATAAAAAGTATGTAAACAATGGAACGACTCTCCTTAGAGTCAACGAGATCATCCAGGAGATGATCTAAATCAAACGTTAAACACATCTTTGTATAGGCAACGAGTTTACACACAGCCGAAGTGCTCATGAGTACCGACCTGTGTCAGAGAGCAAGGCGTTACAATTCTTCAACGAAAGTGGCAAATAGATCTCAGGAAGCACTCATACGAAGACAGTAATAAAGAGTTACCTGTAAACAAATATCATTTTGTGAACGATATTAGGGAGGTTAAATGAAGATATGGAAATTGAATCAGCAAAACAATAACAAACAAATGATTAAATAAATTACTACCTAGGAAATGAATGATTTCGACAGTATGAATCTGAGTTAAGCACATACAAGAGAAAAATAATTAGATTAGAGGATATGGCATTTCAATTGAAATGCATAGGTGAATTTTTATGAGAGGAAAATGCTCTATACATTGAAGAGAAATCGTAACTAGACGAGTTCCAAATCTCTTAGAAGAGTTCCTTGTCAGCGTCCTTAGTCATCGCAGAATCCTTTGGAAAACAAAGATTTTTGAGAACGAAAACCCTCATCCAGTATTGATAGGGTGTCATATATCTAGACTTTCCATACATAAGACGAGACGATAATTTATATCAGTCAATTGACTCTGCGAAACTAGAATTTCAATTTATGAAATGGAATGAAAATAATATAGGCCATAAAATTGGTAATATGTCCTTAAAAATGAGTGCAAGTAAGAGATAAAAGTTTAGAAAAAACCCTCACAGAACGAATTCCAAGAATATGGAGTGCATTCAGACTATCGTTCTGGATTTTATAATTCGGAGAAAAATCTTGGTAAAGGCCTGAACTGATAGTATTAAAATAAAATCATAATGACTGAACACATATTGCATCTCTCCAATATTAAAACCAAAAACATGGGAGAACATAAGTTACCTCTGCGTGTGGCCGAAGGAGCGCGACGAAGGTCAGCGTATTACACCATTACCTCTCAGAAATCGAGCAGAGATACCAAAATGATAACAACAAAGGATGATTGAATGAACGGAGGTGCGAACAGGAGAATCGAACAAGGGTTTAATGTTCAACTTTTATAAAAATAGTAAACGATAACCCTAGTCAAATCGAGCCATACAAGTGGCAAAAATCAATAGACTTTCACCAGGATCGACAACGATCTGGACGATTGAGTTCAATAAAATTCAAGCGTACAAGTACCATAAGAACAATTAATGTGCATTCCAAATAGTAACCAAATAACGCTATAAAATATGTTTTCACTCAGAGTTAGTGGATCCGAACAAATCCACAAATCAATTTTAAATGTATGATGAGCAGGAGTGATAAAAGCAATGGGATACGAAACCATCAAACCTGTACTCTATAAAGTAATGAGACGTACGCCATATCAAACAAGCAAGGGAACGATTAAGTCGTATGCACTGACACTGTAACAAGGAATGCCAAAGCCTATATAAAATTAATATATAATGCGTGGGATAAGTGTCATATGGATACGAATATGAATCCTAGGGTTGAAAATTATATGGTTAAATTTCATTCAACGAAATCCCCAAATCGAATGAACACTCATCATCTTATGTACATATGATGAATTCGATATATGTGTGAACTTATAGGTATACACACGTGTGATGTATTGTGTCTTGTGGAGTTTACATATGATGGAGTATATATTGTTTATATGTTGGGGGATTATATATATAATTACAATGTATACATATGGGATAGAAGTAAAGATTTAAAGATAGGAATCATAAAGATTAATGTAACAAAGAGGTTATACCTAAAATTTTATATGTTTTACACTTGTGAAGTATATATACAATGGGGGATAGATTAAACATACAATTATGTTTAATAAAAGTATATGAAATCAAATGTGGAAAGGGGTACTTTTGAATCCCTATGTATTCGTTAAATACACAACATTGAGGCTCAGCAATTCTGAGGGAAATTGTAAAATGAGAGGAGAACTTAGTCTTAGAAAAAAAAAATTCATGTGTGGGAGTTGGGGAACGTTACAGATGAATTAGGATATGGCTGCGGCCATGCTGCTGATGCAGGGATTCAAACCTAGAAATTTAATGTGCGGTTGAGTGTAAAAATAGATCAAGACTTTGATGTTTCCATGAAATCAAAAATTTGAAACTTGTTCTCATGTTGCTCAGGTTTGTAGTTGGAATTAATTTCCAACACTCCAAAAATTTTAAAATCTCTCACAACATCATCATGTTACCATCCCATCATATTGGAAAGCTTTGATCCAGTCTTCATCAAACTTTTTTCTCCATCTATGCACCTGCATAAAACTCCGAAGGTATGAAAATATATGACCTTTTGGTCATATGCATCTGGTTTTCTTGAACAAATTCAAATTCATGAGCTGCAACACACCTTTGCAATAAAAAGTCTCAACCTTGCTAAACGATACTTCACCAAACTTTCTCTTGAGCTTGGGCTTTTGGCATCTTCCTCATTCTCTTTTCTAGAATGTTGCATGCACTCCTTGCTCTAGTATGTTGAAAACTCCTCACCTTACTTAATTGTCACCTACACGTTGAAACTTAAATAAATTTACCATATCTTCCACTGAGAACTTTGACCTTTACTTGTTTTTCAACTGTTCAAACTTTCCAATTCAAAAAATTCCTTAGAACCATATGGTGACTCTTCATGTAACTAACAATAACTTCTACTTTCATTATGTCAATTTCATACTCTAACTCAGTCCTTGGCTGAAATTTATTCTCTTCAGGTTTCTCATAAATCTTCATATGATTCATCACCCTTAGGACGTTCGTACATGGCTATAAGTCAACTCCCTTGATTTTTTCCTCCACTAATTATTTTATCTTTGTGTCAACTTCACCTGCAACAAATTCCATTTCACTCCTTTATTGACACTTTATCTGTAACCCTAGTCTTCCTCATATTTATATATTAGTACTCTCATCATCTATAACGGTAATTTGAATTCAGCTACTTCTCCATAAAGTTTCTCCTGACTTTATCTGCTATGGATTCTCTCTCAACCTTTATTATGACTCTTAGTAGTCACACATTTCCTTATTTTTATGAGTTTCTTCTTGCTCACTGTAAGCTGCACAGAAGGAAATAGAAAAATCTCATTGCATCAACCTATTTGTAAATACCACAATAATATCTTCCATACCTAGTCTTATTTTGGTATTTCTGCTCACTCCTTCTTATAGAATATGCATTTAAGAAATCTCTACTCTTTTGGCTTCTGCATGCCATTTACTCACCTTATTATTCTGAGAACTCTATTGTTCTTCCTTCACTTTCTACTGCAATTTTCCTTTCCATCAACTTGAATTGAAAATATTCATTATTTCTACTTGTAATCAATAATTAATCGATAATTAATTGAAACAAAATACCATTACCCTATGTTCAATCTTCTCTTGAACATGCTATTGTCACTACAAAATTATTCTTACAATCTCCATTTATTGTTGTTGACCTCCCTCTTATACACCATTCTTTCTGCTCATAACTATGGTCATCTTGACTTACATGATTTGGTTATGTCACTAAATCATTGTTATCCTTCTCAAATACTTCATCACTGACTACTTTGGAACTTTTCTTCTTCTTCTTATGACTTTCCTCTGAATCCTTTCTATGACTAATCAGCTCTTCTTCTTGTGAACTCTTCATGTCTACTGGTGAGATACCAGAAGCCCTTATTGCAAAATGTTTGTGACTTGTCACCCATACCAAGTCATCCTCTTGGTATCTTCTCTTATCTCAGTTCCATATAGTAGAGCCTCTTATTAACCACTTTTGCTCCTCAACCTTCGAACCATTTTCTACTGCATCTTCAACCACTCACTCTTATTAGTTTTACTATCATTTTCTATCAGAATTTATTCATCCAAGTGATTTTTTTTATCTTTCTCTTTTGTAATAGCTTACTTTCTATGGAAGATGCTACCAATTTAGCACTACAAACAAAAACGTTTTAATGACCAATTTAGCGCAAACACCATATTCAATTTTATAAGATCTAATATTCCATTACCTGCAAAAGAAATTTCTTTCCAACCAATACACGTGGTTTTTTTTCTCAAGAGCATATCAACTCTGCACTCCTGTGCAATCACCTCACTTACTACTATAAAATTCTTTTTTCTTTTAAACCTTTCTTCATTGTCAAGTTGTATTCAAGCCTAGATATTGCACTTTTACATGGGTCAAGTCTTCTTTGACCTCTATGCCATATACATCTCATGCGTCCTTTTCCAACCTCTTTATTTATCTTCTAGAGTTATTTCCCCTTTCCACATAGAAATGGTCAAAATTCCATTAACTCTTTAACAAGAAAATATGGTATGTTCTATCCAATTCCACTCTAAATAACCTGCATAACCTTACCTCAAAATAAATCAAAGTATCCTCTCAGTTCACAATTTAAATTATGTTGAAATATTTTTTCTCTCTTACAATTGGATTAAAAAACATTCACAAAAATCCATTCAAAAGGTCTTCATGCACAATCAACATAGGAAATTTAATTTCAATATTTTAATGGACACTTCATGCATTTCAACTAAGCTTCAATTGAACCTTGAAATCAGACACGAATTGATATGACTTGATGAGGATAGGTCAGGTTGAGTCGACTACCCAAAACCCTAGAAAAACCCCCACGAGCACTGTTAGGACGCAGAATTGTCATTTTAATTAAAATTATCACCCCATGTTTACTTATGGTTTTCATTGTTATTGCTATCATTTTTCACAATTATTGGGTGAGTATCTTAAACTTGGAGCATGATAAGGTAATTTTTCATTATTTAAACTATTTTTTTTCTCGATATGATTTGCATCAAAATGGTTATTCATGATGGTGCTTGTGTTGTTTTATGAAGGCATATGGAATCACAATGAAAGATACACATGCATCAATAATTAATTTCACCAAGTTTTATTTCTACAAAAACATTCTTGCATTAAAGAGCAACCAATTTGGGGATACGGCATATCAACATTCTTTCAAAGAAAAGTAAGGGGATTTTTTTGTCCAAAATATTTTTTTAACACTTTCCCATGATTTGGATTGCACCTAGGTCACATGTTTGTGTCTCTAGAAGAAAACCAACAAATCTGCTCAAAATTTGCACAACTTTCAAACTTCCAACTTTGACCTCGATTTACGTGCATACGGAGGCGAAAAAAATATGATAAAATTATTTTTTAAGAGTATAGTAAGTTATCTAGAACCAAAAATGCTTCCCAATATTCACATTTTTCTAAGAGTTACATCAGGTTCTTTGAGGTAGTTTTATAAAAAAAGGAGTATGTTTGTAGAATTCTAGGATCTTGCTGAGATTTTCCCAAAAAAGGAAAATCTGCATCATAATTTCATTTTCTTAATGGTAAAATTGTTTTACTTGTCTCGTATTGATTTAAAATATTTGGTATTCAATTCCTCTTCTTGTTTTTTAATGGATTGGTTGGCCTAAAGCCAAATTTGTATCATGAAATGTATAAAAACGTAAGTATGGTTCCAAGCCTAAGAAAAAAAATCCATTATTTGTACACTTATGCTCTTGAAATAAATTCTAGGGGGCTCTCCTCCTTCCTTGTAATTAGTGGGAGTTGGATTATTGAACTCAAGATGTACTGAATGACTCAAATTTATTAATATAATCTTAATACCACGTTCATGCATCCATTTTCTCTTTTTCCTGTAATGTTAATCTTGCTCTCATAGAAAAAGTTTTTTCATTAAAGGGAAATGAGTTGATTGGCTAGGGCCTAACCAACCTAGCTTGTTCTCCCATTTCTATTATATTTTTTGTTAGGTATAGGAAATGATTTTTTTGAAGGTTTCTTATCAGTGATGAGTGTGTGTGATTGACAGGCCTCTTGTGTGTTTCCTTTTCCTTTCTTAAGTGTTCTCAGAAATGAGGTTTTGAGTGTGTGTTTAAGTGTGTTTCCTTTTATTTCATTAAATAATTTTCTTGTGTTATTTATTTAAAGCACAAGAAGCATTATTTTTCTGAGAATTTTTTCCTTTTGCATTGCCTTCGAGCAGAAGATTACGGTTTGCAGGGTTTATTTATTTCGATCTTGCTTAATGGCCAGTACAGATTTCGTTTAAAGGACTATTCCTTTGTAGCAAGTGGGAAGAACCACTCACTCTAATCAATACATATTGAAATTGTGTAAGGATATTAATATTCCTGTGGAAACTACCATATTTGACTTATATTCCTTGCTTTGCTAATCACTCACTTATTGGAATATTTTAGTACAGGAATCGAAAATTATTATTCAGATTAAATTTACGAAGTTGAATATTTTTGTCGGAGTAAATATCATTTTAAAACATGGGAGTTTATTTAAGAAATAATGTTAAATATTTGTAAGGTGATTCTTTATTGAAGCACACGAGTTTGTTATTCCCGGCAAGGTTTGATAAACTTTCCATTTGATTTTGCAATTTATATTTTGAAGTTGCAATTTATATTTGAAGCATGTAATGATTTGGAATTTTTATATTTACTTAAGTTGAAGTTTCCTTTTTCACCTCTTTATTTTGTGTTTGATATCACATTATTTTCATTGATTAAGGAATAGAAGCTTGTCAAGTGTAGAAATGGATCCATTCCAACAGAAGAACACAATTTTCCTAGTATATGAACATAATTGTTCCAGTACAGGATCAAATTCATTCTACGTGCAGGAAAAAAATTGTTCCAGTGTAGGAATAGGGTAATTATTGTACAGGAACAATTTTTTTATAAGATAAAAAAAAATTCACTCTTTTCTCCTAGTACAAGATTCAAAGTACAAGCATAGATATGTTTTTGAAATATTTTTAGTGTTGCAATTGATTTATTGAGCGGCATGAATTCTGAGTTTATTTATTTATTTTAAGAATTATTTTTCCATTAGATTATTTTACTCTTATTTAATTAGCATAGAAACCAATTTCTAGAGTTGTGTGTTGTGTCGTTGTATTAAATGGTGGTGCATGCAGTTTTTACACAAACTAGGGTTTATTTTCTTGCACGTTGTTGATGTCCTTCTCTGGAATTTCAAGCGTTGTGTCTTAATGCCCACAGACCCTGAATTGAAAATTAAATTTTAGTCTACAAATATATTATATACTACACCCAACATTTTGGCATCATTTCCTATGAGGCGCTTAGGAGATTAACCTTAATGACCTGTTGCACTTTGATTTTCTCTTTACTTAGTGTTTCTTGCAAGTTTTTTGTTTATTTCATGCACATATTTTTTTCATTTTTAGGGTGCTATAAGAACCCCCTATATATATACTAACCCATACGTCGAAATAAGACACCATATATCTTGTTGGAATGGTATTTCAACGCATTTTTCATTCAGGAGTTTCAAGATAATATCAGTCATCCATTCCGCCTATTTCACTAATAGGTTGGAAAGAACGCTTGAGGAAGGAGTCTCAAAGTAGTACATCGAGAACCTATTTTATGTTGGTAAAAAATGGAAAACATCGTTACTTTTGAATTCCCTATCAAAGATCTACGAGTGTGTCACGTCACCAATGTGAGGAATTTTTTTTATTTTTTTTATTTTTTTTATTTTTTTTATTTTTTTTATTTTTTTATTTTTTTATTTTTTATTTTTTTTTTCCGGTTATTTACATGATAGCAGAATGCCATTGTTAATAACATTTAATCTTTCTAATGTTTACAGTACGTCCATGGTTATGACCCCTATGTACTTCTATTTCTTATATCACCTATATCACATATACACCTTGTAGGCCAATACCTAATACCATTTATAATTATATATAACCCACTTTTATATAACTAATTTATACCCTTTATAGGTCCACACCTAATATATTTATAAATATCAATAGACCACTTTTTATATAACACAACTATACTCCTTATAGATCGATTGATAAATGTCTATAAACCACTTTACATAACTCAATAACATATAGGTCTACTTTTACCAAACACATAATGATATTTCGTGGGATAGTCTTATCCTGACTACACATACCCTCTTTCTGTACATATATACGTATACTCATACGCCTAGACGCCAAGTTGACAGCGCTCGCCTATCTCAACGCTGCATGCAGTGTTTATGCGATTCACCACGTGTTGGTTATCCTTTGGCCACGCGTATATTTGTCCACGCTGGCAAGAAGAATCGGTTTAATCATCCATATTGCATATAACACATAATTCTCCGTCAACTACGCCATATATATATAAACAGCGTTATACCATTATACGAGTAGACTTACCCTCTCATGATTTCAGCGGTTGAGTTTTTTTTTATATGTGGTTTTTTTTTTATACCATTTGACGTACCGGTGCGATCAACGGAACCCGCGTCTAACCCTAATATTCATCTGTTATGCAGTACTCCGGATGGGTCGCGGCGTGGCAATTCCTACACAACTTTCACTGCCGTGCGTAACCTTACTGATTCCCATACCGACCACCTGATCGTTGGCGTAACCTTATCAATAACTACTGTACTCCACTGACCGCCAGTTTGGCTCTACAGTTGTTTGTGATTGGAAACCGGTGCCACGCGTATCATGGTTCTACGCATAACATTCATGCCTCGTACTGTATTGAGCCGCAGGACACAGTTTCGATCCAGCTGGGTTGACGTGTGGGTGGGTAATAATATATTTCGCTGGTTTTTTCTTTCTCTTCTTGCAGAAGCAACATCTCGCCGGATTGAGTTTTGTCAGTTCGGCGGTGCAAGTACCGTATGCCCCGAGCTCTGCCTCCGGCAGCTGTTCGTTCTAGGTTTTCTCAATATCTTCGTGCACACGGCGCTATGCTTCTTCGGCGCCCCTTAATAACATTTAGTACCCTCCTATCATCGTGGCAGAGGTTTATCAATCTACATCGGGATTTCTGTAGTTCTGAGATAATGGAAAGTAGGGTTTCGAGTGCTCTTTTAATTTGAGACTCTTGGTTAATTTATTTACCAAATGCCTCCTACCTTCGTATGACGATACAGGACCGTGGCCCTTCCATCAATTCCTGGCTTGTTGATGCTAGTACACGCAGATCGGTTTTCGATTTCTCCTTTATAGTTTTTCCTCTGGTATTATGCTTGTCTCTCCTAGGTTTATTCATTCACGTTATGCTGTGCATCCTGTGCAGGAAGGTGGAGTTACCTTACGGCGTGTGGTATCGCTGGAGCTTTCCAGTGTCCAGTTTCTCATTTTTCTGATTCCCCCTTTTTTTTTCATGCAATATCTAATCATCTAAAGTATGGTTGTGTAGAAAGGGCAGGTGAATCGGTGTCTCCGGCTGGTTACTGGAGGCAGAGCGCTACCATGTGCTTTAGCACGTCTTTATCTTTGATTTACTTTTATACTAATCTGGCTCATTTATTAGACTGTAATCCTAGTCCTTTAGCTTGTGAAAATGCGTTCAGTAATTTATCGTTCTGGCATTCAGGACATATGGTATGTGTTGGAACATTTGCAGGCGTTTCAAAGGATTATACCTCAGGACTCTTTTACATCTACATTTCCTACGACCGAGTGTGGAAGCTTATACTTCTCCGTACCCAACTTCAACAGTTACTGCCCAACCAGCGCTCGCACTTCGCCACTTTGATTCTGACATTCGAGGGTTACTGTGGTCACTGTCCCCGCGAGGCAAGGGTAAACCCACAGTTAAACCACCGGTAAACTCCTAATTTATTCTGTTCGGTTGTATTGTGTTATGCATAAGTTTGGTTGGTCTGAGTTATTCACTGTTCTATTCTCCTTTGAAATCGATCAGCTAACTGTCCAACTTACCCTATGCCTACTACTGTAGACTCATAATAGACAATCTCAGCTGTCGATGGTATCATGCATCAGGTTCTAATTATTCCGATGTATTTTTTTTTTTTAACTTCCTGCTGGTATTAACTAATGAGTCATACGAGGATAGGGTGCCGAATCTCTGTATCGGTCGCCCACCTCCCTTGACGAAAGCTCAACACTATTATTTCTGTTGTTTTAATGGCGAAAGAATTCCTCCCAGGCATAGATTTTGTTACGCTGCCCTTGGGAGTGTTAACGTTATACCTTTGACGTCTAACATTTATTTAAATCGCTTTCATGAAGCCCACATATACACAACAGGAAGTGCTATCGTCGGCCTTGGCTTTGGTAGCGTTAACTTAGGTTCAGTTTCCATTCAAAAAAATATAGAATGACTCAAAAAAGCCACAGTCGCATCGAAGTTTATTTTCCAGGGAACTTACTTTGGTTTGACCTGTTTTATGAGTTTTCATAATAGTCACTGGTTTACCCTAACTCAATAGGCCCGTATGTGTTTCTTGTAATAACCTTTCCATCTAATCTGTATATATATATATATTTTTTTTTCTGCGATATTAAAACGAGCCAGTACTTTACCTCTCAACACCTTCATTGTACTCTTTGTTGACTCATATATAGGTATGTATCGTAGCAGCAGTAAAACAAGGTTTTGTTTGATTTGCTTTTATGTACCCCTTTTGACACATATGTTCATATACATATTCATTTCATACTGGTTTTCCTTCTTACATATATCGGTTACATATAGATTTGTCCTTTATAGTGTTCTTGGAATACATAAAACTCATATATGTATTCGACTCCTTTGAGGTCAAGGTTAACAAGAATCTACGGTATAGTGCTCGAAATTTGTTAATATATATATATCAAGTGGTTTTAAGTTCAATTGATGTATACAATAAGCATAGATTAACTCTATTGCCCCAATGTTTTTGTTGATGGGGGGTTAACACGTTTTATGGAGTTAGCGCTAGGCGCTTATTTTGTTTTTGCCTTTATATACATATGTGCTCAATAGTAGTTGACTAGGGTACCTTAATAAGAAGTTAGGTTTTATTTTGATATAGAAGTTTCAAAGATTAGATCTATATTGAAAGTGCCACATGCACTTTAAAAACTATAATTAAGATCTCATTTCCATGGAGTAGAAGTTATTCTTAAGCAACCAAAAGTTCAAGTTGCCTACTCTAATGTTTTTACTGCTCTTTTATTTTATGTATAAATTGAAATGCTACCACACTATTTTTCAAGCATACATATGAACATGTATTTCCACTTCTGTATAGTTGCATGCAATACAAGTAAATAGTTAAATTTCCGGTGGAGACTAAGTACCTTCAGATTTAACCAGTAAATGGGTTAAAGATTCTGGGGGTTTCTACTCTACCGATTTCTAGTCTACAACTAAACAGAATCTGGAAGGTGAATGCCTTATGATAAATTCTGTTAAATGTAGTACTAATAACAATCACACCATTTAATTTATTTCTATATATGTAGCCAATTCATACCATCAGAAAGTAAAATAACAAGGATTTCAGCACATACCACAATCTGCAATTGACCAACCTCCCAACCTTAGAGTCCTCTTTATCTCCCAGGACTCACCCCCGAGCAGAGATCACCTCCTCCAATAGATCAACCTCTGATCTGCTTAGGAGCATCTTATTTAAGCTCATAATTCCCCAAAGCATGTTTCTAATTCTGCGTCCAGAATAGCAGGATGATTTCTTTCCTGTTTAGCCTAGGCTTCCCATTTTGGGATTCTTTAAAGCTACTTGAAGCTTTTCCTCAGCTTTTCCAGCTTTTTCTCACCTCTTCCCAAATACTCCTCTTCATTGGGGAAATTTAGATTCCTCCTCAAATCTAAATAAATTTCTTTCAAGGATTTTTGAAAGATTTTTGGGGATTTGTTGCCTTATCCATCCTCATGGATTTGGAAAGTGATCTCTAATTCTCATCTTGGTCAACTTGCACAATCATTTTATTTATTTCCTCAAATAAAATATGCAAATACATTCATACCATACTTATCCCTTGGGGTCCACCCCCTTTAGGATTAAAGTTCAATGTCTAACTTTAAAAATTCAACACATAAATTGGGGGTATTACATATTCCCCCTCTGAAAATAAACACCGTCCTCGGTGTTATTATTTAACTACTAAAGTTCACTTAAACAAAAATGGATATTTCTCCATCATTTCAGCTTCCCTTTCCCAGGTGGCTTCTTTAGCAGTAAAGTGCTTCCACTGCACTTTTACTCTGGCCACTGTTCTGTTTCTCAATTCAATTTCTTCCCGCTCCAAGATTTGAAGTGGTTCTAGCAGAAACTCCCCTTCTGGTTCCACCTGTACAACATTCCAATCAATTATGTGAGAAGCATCATGCACATATCTTTTTAATAATGAAACATGAAACACATTATGCACTTTAACATGGGGTGGTAAGGCCAACTTGTAAGCCACTGGTCCCACCCTTTCTAAAACTTCAAAAGGCCCACAATATCTAGGTGCAAGTTTTGCACAACTTCCAGCATAAAGTGTGCTCTTTTTGGGTTTGATGCGTAAATACACATGATCCCCCACTTTGAATTCTCGGTGCACTCTTTTCTTATCAGCATAGCTTTTCTGGTGATCTTGTGCTGTCTTGATATTCCTTTGTATCTGTTTGATAATTCTTTCCATCTCTTGTAGTGCATCTGGTCCCAACACCAGTTTATCCTCTGGTTGACTCCAGCTCAAAGGAGTACGACACTTTCTCCCATAAAGTGCCTCAAACGGACTCATCTTAATAGAGGAGTGGTAGCTATTATTATAGGCAAACTCAGCTAAATGCAGATACTCCTCCCATTTTGATGGCCTATCCATCACGTACATTCTCAGCATATCCTCTAAAATTTGATTTGTACTTTCTGTTTGCCCATCAGTTTGAGGGTGATAGGCAGTACTAAAATTCATCTTAGTACCCATTCCTGCAAACAATCCCTTCCAAAATGTTGCTGTAAACTTAGCATCTCGATCTGATACAATCACCTTGGGAACTCCATGAAGCCTTACTATCTCCCTTAGGAAAACATTTGCTACTTGAGCTGTTCCAAAGGTAGACTTGACTGGTATAAAGTGAGCAGCTTTTGTGAGAGTGTCTACTACTACCATTACAGAATCATGTTGATATTTAGTCTTGGGTAATCCTGTTATAAAATCTAGGGAAACTGTGTCCCATTTCCATTCTGCAATTGGCAAAGGGTTTAAAAGCCCTGCTGGGTGTTGATGCTCAACTTTGACTAACTGACATTCCATACATCTACTTAAATACTCTGCCACATCTCTTTTCATTCCTGGCCAAAACAACTTCTTCTTCAAGGCTGTTAACATCTTTTGGTATCCTGGATGTCCTGCATAGGGTTGTTTGTGATATTCATCTAGAATTTCTCTTTTCAATGACTCAATATTTGGAATATACAACCTGTTTTTATAATAGAGCAGCCCTTGTTGGTTTTTAGTGAAATCAGTTTTATCCCTTGTCTGTAGTTTCACCAAGAGTGCTTCATAGT
This sequence comes from Pinus albicaulis, assembly GCA_034641835.2. Classification (NCBI taxonomy): domain Eukaryota; kingdom Viridiplantae; phylum Streptophyta; class Pinopsida; order Pinales; family Pinaceae; genus Pinus; species Pinus albicaulis. The sequence continues at coordinate 99,398 of JAXQQM020058202.1, forward strand.
TGGGATCTTGAGTTGCTGCTTTTCCCACCGATTCCTCTACCTCCATATGGGCACTACTCCCCATGCTGTTCACATTTGGACAAGCATTTCTACTTAATGCATCAGCAACTTTATTCTCCTTCCCCTTGATATGCTTTATGTCCATATCAAATTCACTTAGAAAAGACAGCCATCTGGCTTGTCTTGCATTCAGGTCAGTTTGGGAGAAAAAATATTTGAGGCTAATATGATCAGTCATCAATGTGAACTTCTTCCCCAAGAGATAATGCCTCCACATTTTTAAAGCATGAATGACAGCTGCAAATTCCAAATCATATGCACTATAATTCTGTTCATGAGTTTTTAATTTCCTAGACTCATAGGCAATAACTGAATTTTCTTGCAATAGGACTCCTCCTAGCCCCTCTCTGCAAGCATCTGTACATACCACAAACTCTTTATCAGGATCAAAAATTTTTAATATAGGAGCTGAAATAAGTTTCTGTTTCAATTGTTCGAAACTGTTTTGACATTTCTCAGTCCACACGAACTTAACACCCTTCCTTTGTAATGAGGTTATGGGATTTGCTATCGTAGAAAATCTCTCCACAAATCTGCGATAATAGCCCGCCATTCCCATAAATGATCTTACTACTGAGACATCAGTGGGGACTGGCCATTCTTTAATGGCTTTTATCTTTTCAGGGTCAACTGCCAACCCTTTTTCAGAAATTATATGACCCAGATATTGAATTTTATCTCTATAAAATTCACATTTGCTGAACTTGGCATATAGTTGGATTTCTTTTAGAGTCTGCAACACTATTCTCAGATGTTCCTTATGTTCATATTCAATTTTAGAATAGACTAAGATGTCATCTATGAACACAAGAAAAAATTTATCCAAATACTTATTCAACACACTGTTCATTAGACACATAAAGGTGGCAGGGGCATTCGTCAAACCAAAAGGTAGGACTACAAATTCATAATGCCCATACCTGGTTTGAAATGTTGTTTTGCTGATGTCTTCTTCTTTAATTCTGAGCTGGTGATACCCAGTCCTTAGGTCTATCTTGGAGAAGACTGAAGCTCCTCTCACTTGATCAAAAAGATCATCAATTATAGGAAGTGGATATCTATTCTTAATGGTCAACTTGTTCAGTTGACGATAGTCAATGCACATCCTAAAATTTCCATCCTTCTTTTTCACAAATAAAACCGGGGCTCCCCAAGGAGACACACTTGGTCTTATATACCCTTTATCTAACAATTCCTGTAATTGCATTTTCAGTTGCATTAGTTTAGGAGGGCTCATTCGATACGGTTCTCGAGAAACAGGTGTTGCTCCTGGTACCAGATCGATTGAAAAATCAATCTCTCTTTTGGGGGGAGGATGAGGGATTTCCTTGGGAAAGACTTCCTTAAATTCTCTGATGACTGGTATAGCATCCAGTAACTCTTCCTCAGTTTGCTGTTCTATTTCTTCTACATGCACTGCATAGACTTGGTATCCTTTTCTAGCTGTTCTTTTCAATTGTAAGGCTGATATTTGTCTTACGGAAATGGACTTTGGTTTCCCTTTTAATGTAAAAGGTTTCCCTTCTTCATCCACACAATGCAGGGTTTTATCCCATCAGTTCATTAGAGCTTTCTTCTTTTCTAGCCAATCCATTCTTATCAGCAGATCATAGGATCCTAATGGCAATATGTTCAAGTTTACTTCTGTTGAAAAACCATTTAATTGTATTGCTGTTTTAAGCAACTTATGAGTGACTTTTCTCTTAGTTCTAGTGGCCAGCTGTACCAACCATGACTGCTGAAATTTTTCAGGTTTTATTTTACATTTTTCTACAATTCCAGGACTAATGTAACTCAAAGAAGCACCTGGATCAATCAAAACAGTAATAGGTATATCAGAAATCTTACCCTCCATTTCCACCATGGTTGCTTGATGTTCTGCTTGCCGATTTTCCAAGGCTGCATTGATAGTTGGTATGTTTCTGGCTATGTCATTGACTGTTGTTGCCTCTCGCTCTTTGCTGATCATATGAATATTTCGATGGGGGCAGTCCCTCATCATATGGGGTTCTCCACAGCCCCAACATTTCAAAGGTTCCTTCATTCGGACTGTCCCTTCCTTTTTATTCCCTTCTACTGGTTTTGAAGCTACTTGGGACTGAGCAGTTTGACTTTCTCTTGGTTTATTGAATTTTTTCCGCTGATGATCTCTACCAAAATTTCTTAGATATGCTGGTTTTGGTCTTTTACCTTTGAACTCACCCTTGTTCAGCCAGCTCTTCCCTTGTTCAGCTTTGCCTTTAAACTGTTGATAGCATAATCTTGCTTTTCTAACAGCTTCATCCATTGTCTTTGGGTTGTCAAACTCAATTTTCTCTTTGTACACAGTAGGTAAGAAATTCAAAACCCTTTGAACCTTTGCTTTTTCTTCCCTTATGTAAGGAACATACCTCAGTAAATTGGTAAACTTAGTGACAAACTCATCAATAGTGAGCTGTCCTAGTCTAAGTTCATGGAATTCTTTTGCTTTATCATCATAATAACGTTCATTCAAATAACGAATTTTGAACTTAGTCTGAAAATATTCCCAAGTAACTATTTTTTCATCAATGGCATGCACCATTTTTGTCTCTTCCCACCACGGTGTGGCTTTTCCTTGCAGCTGATACACAGCTAATCTGGCCTTCAGATTGCTCTCATATCCATATACTTGGAAATACTTGATCATGTTGTGTAAACTTGACATCCTCCTCCTTTTCCCACATCATAGGAAGGAGAGTTTGATCTTTCTAAATTCTCCCTGCAATTCTCTTGTTTGTCTTTGTGTCTAGCGGCGCATCATCATCATTAAACTCATCATCTTTCTCTTTCGGAACCTTCGCCTTCTGGTTGTTCGAGAAGTTAGTTCTGATGAACTTTCACCTTCCTTAACCGGTGATGACAACATGTCATTCGGCCTTCTCGAGTTCAGCCAATTCTCGTTGCAGCCTATGCAACATAGCCATTACCGGGGCATTGGGATCTGGAGTAGCAAACTCATCCCGCAGATCCACATAAATCCCTTCACCTTCAGCCATTTCAACTATACACACTTACAACACAGATTAGCAAAAGTTTATAAAGCTTCAAAAAAACAAAATACGTACTTGACACAAAAATGTCCACTGTGGAGATTCCGAACCCAGAAACTCACAACTCTCACCACAGAAATCTAAAATCTAAAAATGTAACAAGTAGTGAGCACAAAATTGACAGCCCAATTTTTGTAACCGGTGCTCCGATACCATTTGTCACGTCACCAATGTGAGGAATTTTTTTTTTTTTAATTTTTTTATTTTCCGGTTATTTACATGAAGCAGAATGCCATTGTTAATAACATTTAATCTTTCTAATGTTTACAGTACGTCCATGGTTATGACCCCTATGTACTTCTATTTCTTATATCACCTATATCACATATACACCTTGTAGGCCAATACCTAATACCATTTATAATTATATATAACCCACTTTTATATAACTAATTTATACCCTTTATAGGTCCACACCTAATATATTTATAAATATCGACAGACCACTTTTTATATAACACAACTATACTCCTTATAGATCGATTGATAAATGTCTATAACCCACTTTACATAACTCAATAACATATAGGTCTACTTTTACCAAACACATAATGATATTTCATGGGATAGTCTTATCCTGACTACACATACCCTCTTTCTGTACATATATACGTATACTCATACGCCTAGATGCCAAGTTGACAGCGCTCGCCTATCTCAACGCTGCATGCAGTGTTTATGCGATTCACCACGTGTTGGTTATCCTTTGGCCACGCGTATATTTGTCCACGCTGGCAAGACGAATCGGTTTAATCATCCATATTGCATATAACACATAATTCGCCGTCAACTACGCCATATATATATAAACAGAGTTATACCATTATACGAGTAGACTTACCCTCTCATGATTTCAGCAGTTGAGTTTTTTTTTATATGTGGTTTTTTTTTTATACCATTTGACGTACCGGTGCGATCAACAGAACCCGCGTCTAACCCTAATATTCATC
>JAXQQM020088746.1:0-33099 GCA_034641835.2 Pinus albicaulis
ACATAGTTCAGAGGCTTTTAGCCGCCACATATCTTCTCAGAGACAAGCTAACAATGCCCTAGCTAATTTATTTCCATTATGTCTGTAAGCATAATTCTGTTATTTGATATTAATGAAATGAAGTATTATTTCCGCTGAATCTGTGTGTTTATGTCTATTTCTATATTTTATTGCATTCCTGCATAAATCTGGATCAATGGTATTAGAGTGGTGTGCTCTTTCTCTTTTTTTCTTTACATGTCCCCAACGAGGTTAGGGTTTGAGGAGTTAGGGCTCGATCTAGTTGAACCCTTGCAAGATCAACCTCACAAACCCTGACGACATCCCATGGCGGAAGAAAATAAATACAAGGGAGTAAGAGATCCTATCAAAATATTGCTCGAGGAGGCCCTCAAGAAACAAAGGAATGCGATGATTGATAACTTTACTCAGATCCTTCAATGGATGCCCACCTACAGTGCATCTGCATCAAACAACCACTCTAGAGGTGCCACTCCCTTCAAGGTATAGGTAAACTTTAAAATTCATGTATTTGAAGGCCAGATAGATGCAAACGCCATAGATAGATGGTTGAATATGCTAGAAGGGTATTTCTCGGTCCATGATTTCTCCGATTGGGAAAATATTATTTTTGCACTCCTCCAAGGCGCCTCTCATGTCAAATACTGGTGGGAAACCTACTATGAGAAAAAGGACGGGAGGGAACCCTCTCTGTTCTCAGCCACAACCATTTGGAATTCATTCTGAGATGACATTAAGGAAAATTATTACCCCGTGGGGAGCTATGAGGACAAGTAAATCCAATGGACCACGTTACGGCAACAAAGGGATCAAGATGTGCATGAACTGACGAATTTGTTCGATAGCCTACACAAAAATTTGGGTATTAAAGATTCAGATACACATTTGGTGCTCAAGTACCACAAATCTATGCATAGACACATTAAGGAGGAATGGAATTCCTCCACATCACCTTGCCTGGCACGACGTATCGCTATGCCACCAAGATCGAGCAAAAATTTAAGCAAAAGAAGTGAGACTTTGGATTCATGAATCCAAAGCCAAGGAAAGGTGCCCCTAAACGACAAGATAGGGGGCAAAGCCAAAGCGGGGCTACTCCGAACACCACCACATATCCAAAGGACACAGTGAAGTGGTGTGAATTTCATAACAGCCCCACTCACAACACAAACGAGTGTTGGGCCAAAGAGTTGTTGGTGGCCGAACTGAAGGCACCCAAATAAGATTCTTGTTCTGATCCTAAGCCAGAACTAGGAAAGGGAGATTATAAAGGGAATAAAATCATTGATGCAGACCCTAGTGCCATTGTTGCCACCACCAAGCTCCAAAGGGAGGATCCCAAGGATCCATAGGAGGGGGAGTTCCTCTTCCTTTCACAGATGTGGGTGGAGGGTTCTCTACCGCAATTTCTTGTCGATAGCAGAAGCCAAAAGAACCTCATTTAAGCATAGGTCATGAAGAAGCTCAGCTTATCAACCATAGCATACCCGCAGCCGTATACCATTGAGTGGCTTCACCCAGGGAGATATCTCTGCGTTCACCAGCAGTGTCGCCTTCCATACATCTTCAAGCCATTCATGGATGAGGTATTATGTGATGTTTCTCCTTTTGATGTAGTTGATGTATTATTGGGCCAACCATACTTGTTGCTATTTTTCTAGTTATAAGCTTGTATTTTATTAGTGATGATGTATTTCTCTATCTATGTTTTTTTCTGTAAATGAATATACAATGTATCTATGGTCAAATATATTGCATTGCAACTTAATATTTAAGGGAGAAATTCTTCTTAGAAATTCTTAGATAACTATTAGACCCCTATGTTTATTGATGTTGTTTACACATGTAGATGCTATGTCCATGACATGTTTGAGGAAATTCTTGTCATGGCTTGGTGGGGCCAGATTATTTCCTGATGTTGTATTGCTTCCATATGTTTTTTTTACTATTATTTATCCTCTCCTGAAGTTACAAGAAGTTATTTGTAGTAACCTGGGCTCAGGGGCTTAAAATGTGGCACAAATCCCGGAGTCAGGCACAAAAAATCTCTTGGTTGGGCATGAGCCACTACCTTAAAAAGGCTAGCCCACGGCTCTAGAACATAGAGTCGCTCCTTTGCCCTTACAATCCTGTGGCTCAACCTCAAAGGGGAAAAAATTCAGTCCCCCCTCAGGGAACATGGATCTAGAAGGTTGGGTTACCTCTTGTGGATGTCAATGATGCAGTGTAAGGTGTGTTTTTGGTGTTTTCGTTGGTTCCACTTCCTTAAAGTCATCTAGGAGGTTGAATCTCATATTAGTAGCCTCTCATCACATGTTTACCTTGGTTGGTTGTTTACTTGGGTAGATGTGTGAAGAGGGTTTTACGGAGTGGTATCAGAGCGTGGTTTTGCTCTCCTTGGGTTGTGTGTGTTTGAAATGCAGACATTTCAACTACATATATGTGTTCCTCATTCTTACGTTGTATGTGTTTGATGTGTATGCATGATGGTGGCATTGTAGAAAATTTGACCCAACCTCGGTTTTCAGTTTCTCCTTATTACTCCCATGTAGTTAAATGCCCATTCCCATAACCATTCATATAATAAGCTAGAAATAATAAATATTTTTTGAAAACAAAAATTTTGGAAATTTCACAGTGTGAAAATGCAGAAATAAAAACTCAGAAAATATATCAGCCACACACACAAAAAATGACACGCTGATTTTTGGTCAATGTGACCTTGGAAAAACCCCCTACAACTCTTGGGGAAAACCAATTTGAAAGCTTCTCTTTATTTCTGAATATTGCTTTTACAGTGAGACAGAAAAACACAGTAAAAATTTCAGCAACCAAAATTATAGACTTATCTCGATTTCCGTGCTTGCACACCGCCTCAAAAATTGTGCCAAATCAACAACTTGCAAAACAAACAAAAAAATACAGCATTAATGACAACAATAAATTTTGTACGTCCATCTTAGGAAGCATGCCATAAAAGTTGTACGGAATTGTACAGACTGTACAGATTTTTACATCAACCCTCCTTGAAATACGTTCCCAGAAACTGACTAGAAATCTGCACTATAGCTGCTGTCCTTTTTCTTGATTTTTGTGCCAAAAATATCAGTACCACTTCTCCTCGATTTCTGTGCCCAAATTTATTCCTCGAACTTCGTGCTTAATGCTACTACTCTCTTCCTCGATTTTTGTGCCTCCTTTCTTGGAAACAGTGCCTCTCTCCTATTGTATGGATTTATGCCTTGGGATTTGTGCCAATAACCTTGTTGTATAGATTTGCTGAATCGCCTTGCTATTACTCTCTTTCTTCTCACTGCTCAGATATGTCTCCTTTTCTTTCTCTCATCCTCTCTCAATCTTCTCATGAAAGAAATGCATGATATTTTCTCTTCTTTTCCTCCTTTAACCTAACCCTAAGCGACTTCTGTGGAATCCCTAAATCCAATGGCTGAGATAGCTTTAGATCTAGGGTTGATATTAAATGTGCATTTAAATCTCACTTTCTATTTTTTAATTCACCCCACTTTAATAAATACACTCTTAGTCATTTATTTCCAAAGTCAATTTTCACTTTCTAATTTCTCATTGAATTTGTTAAAGTCACTTTAAATTAGACTTAGTAACTTTATCACTTAAAGTCACTTTTAAATTAGATTTGAATTTACAACTTATAAAGTCACTTTAGGAGAAAATGTTAAATTGTTTTGGAAACTTTTCCCTAGGCCAAAGATCAAAGCCTTAGGGAACCACTTGTCCTCTCGTACCCAAATTTTAACACTCCCTCTTACCGAGGAAAGTGTTCCTCACCACACCCATCTTGTCTCTGAAGTAGACATGCTTTCCCCATGGTAAGGCTTTGGTGAATATATCTGCTACCTGCTCATCAGTGGGAATTTACTCTAGCATCATAGCTCCCTTTTGAACATAGTCTCTGATGAAATGATATTTGATCCTGATATGCTTTGACTTGTCATGAAATACTGTATTTTCTGTGACTTTAATGCAGCTCTGATTATCACAGTAAATCACTGAAGGTCTCAACGACTGACCAAATAAGGAAAACAACATCTTGCGAAGCCATATGGCCTCACAACTAGATATACTGGCTGCAATGTACTCTGCTTCCGCTAAACTCAATGATAATGATTGCTACATCCGACTGAACCACGCCACAACTACCGAACCCAAACCAAAACAACACCCTGAAGTGCTCTTCCTTTCAGAAGCACAACCTGCCCAATCAGAATCAGTGTACCCTGCCAATCTCACTCCATCTCCCTATCTATAATCCAGACCATACTCCATTGTCCCCTGCAAGTACCGAAAAATGTGTTTTGCAGTGACCCAGTGCACTCTCCTGGGCTCACACATGAACTGGCTCATCGTGTTGCCTGCAAAACATATATCTGGTCTAGTGTTGACCAAATAAATCAAGGAACCAATAAACTATCTATAAAATGTGGGATCCACCAACTTGGAATCTGAAGCGTGAAGATTCTTCTAGTTGGTGATCATAGGTGTCGACATGGGTCTACAATCCTCCATGTGGAATCTGCTAAGGATGTCCACAATATACTTCCCCTATCCTAGGAAGAAATTCACCTCCTCTTGCCACGCCTCCAAACCCAAAAAGTAATGCATCGACCAATGTCCTTCATCTCAAACTCTGAGGCAAGATTTCTCTTGTAGCCCTCTATGAGTCTCTCTGTGCCCGTAATGAACAATTCATCCACATAAAACACCAGAATGAGAGGCTCCTCACCTATCACAATAAAGTATAGGTTCATATATCCATCACTTTTTGTGAAACCCATCTCCTGCAAGTATGTATCAATCCTAGAGTACCAAGCTCTAGGAGCTTGCTTTAGGCCATAGAGGGCCTTCTTCAGTCTGCACACATGGGAATTATTCTCATGCACCTCAAAGCCCTGTGGCTGCTCAATTTACACCTCCTCCTATATGAAGCCATTAATAAATATGGTCTTCACATCCATCTGGTGGATCTTCCAACCCATCTCTGCTGCTATCGATATAATGGAGCGAATGGAAGTATATTGAGCCACATGAGCGAAGGTATCCTCATAATGAACTCCCTCTACTTTTGGAGAATCCTCTAGCCACAAACCTTGCCTTGAACTTCTCGATGCTACCATCTACAGCGTGCTTTACCTTGTAAAGACATCTGGAAGTAACCATAGATTTTCCCTCAGGCCTCGGCACCACCTCCCAAACATCATTCTTCATGATACAATACTCCTCCCACATGGCCTCTCTCTAGACCTGTTGGCTAGCTGCCTCCTCATAGCTAGAAGGCTCAGAGTAAAAATTTTGGCAACCATTACCCTATAGCTACAGAACCTCTTAGGTGTTCTGCTCTCTCTGACCAGTCTCTTCATCCCAGCAATAGATGTGGCCTCTCTCAAGGTATCATAAATCCACTTGGGCTTCCTGTTACCTGAGCACACTTATCCCACCAGAGAATGAAACTCATGATCCTCATCGAAAGCCTGAACTCATGAATGTCTACCTACTTTCCTCCTTCCTGAACCTGTACCTATAGATGCTGAAGTACCGTGTGAATTGTCCATCAGTGGACTACCTAGTGAACTACTCTGCGGACTGCTCTGCATGATGCCTGAAGCACCACCCCTCTGACTCTACGAGCCACTGCTCACTAATGGACCTGACATTGTAATCGATGTACCTCCTGATCCCTTCCCACTAGATCCCTCTGACTAACTCAGCTGCTCCTGAGGGTCTGGTGAATCCAGATACTATAACTCCTGTAACCTCCTAAAAGCCCTGTCCTCCTCGAACTTCACATCTCGCTTGACAAAAACTCTCCTCTGTGCAGGAATATAAATCGAAAAGGCTTTCGATGTCTCAATTTAGCCCATAAAGATACCCTTATCTGCGGTGGGCTCTATCTTGGTCCACTTCTCCTTGGGTACATAGGAGTATGAAATACACCCAAAGATATGGAAGTGACCAACATCAGGCTTCTTCCTAGAAAAATCCTCCTCCAGATTCACATGCCCCAAGGAATGATGTGGACTCCTGTTCTGCAAATACACAATAGTGTTGTAGGCCTCTACCCACAAAAACAATGGTAACCCCTGATCATGTAGCATGGCTTTGGCAACCTCAACGATGGATCTGTTCTTCATCTCCGCAACCCCATTCTGCTGGGGATTGTAAGGAACTGTGAACTCCCTCCTAATTCCTGCCTCTGCACAGTACTCAGCAAACTCACCAAGGGTGTACTCCCCTCCAATGTCCGACCTGAGGGACTTGATCTTCTGACTTGTTTGAGTCTCCACAAGAGCTCTGAACTCCTGAAACTGCTTGAAGACCTCACTCTTGGTCTTCGAGAAATAAATCCAGGTCTTCCTGGAGTGATCATCAATGAATAAAACATAATACTTATATCCACTCAAGGAAACATAAGACATCTGACCGCTCACATCGGTATGAATCAAATCAAGTATCCGAGTTGATCTGCTGTCACTGTTGGGAAAAGGGGATTTGGAAAACTTCCCATAGCACATCCTCTGCATGTATCTAGGTGATCAAAACTGAAATCTGGCACACCTGTAGTGATCTTCTGCAATGTCCTCAAGGCCCCATGATACTTGTGTCCCATCCTACGGTGCCAAATCTCACACAGCTCTGAACTACTAGCTCTACTACCGGTACTAGTTCTCAATGCCAAAAGGGACTGAAACACAAACTTGTACACCTTTGCATGGCATACACCAATCACTCTAGCTGAATCAGCTGGAGTGCCCCTGGGATATATAAGCACCTGTCCTCTCCTGAACAATATCTCATACCCTCTGTCCTCCAATGCTGAGACAGATATGAGGTTCTTCCTCATCCTTGGCACATATAGAACATCCGACACTTTCAAGGGAGGTTTGCGTTCCCTATCAAATCTCAATATCCCCACACCAACTGCTCTAACAATGTTGTCGTCTCTGAGTACTACCTCTATATCAGTGCCACTCTCTGAAAGTTCTGAGAAGTACTCACGAACTCCTGTTATATGACGTGAAACCCCGCTGTCAACATACCACATACCTGAATATGCTTCGCTAGTGGAGGAAAATGCACACTCCCTCTCAACCTCCGTGGCAGGTGATCCTGCACTAGTGGAATCACAAGCAATGAACCCAAACTCATGGTCAAAGCTCTCTAAAAATTCCTCTATCTCTGTTGATGCTGCCATGGTCTTGTTCTTCCCCTTCTTCTTCTTCTGCGGACACACAACTGCATAGTGTTCCATCTTCTGAAAATTCCAACACTTTACCTTGGAATAGTCCTTCTACGTGTTCACCTGCTTACCTTTACCTTTTCCTTTGCCCCCACCAAAACTTGTTGACGCTTGCTTCTTTCCCTTACCTTTCTTGCCTCCTTCTAACAGTGCTGCATCGTCATCCTCCTCAACTGGTTTGGCTGCTCCAAGCTGGTTCTTTCTGATTTCATTCTGTATTCAATCATCCCACAACCTCTCCCAAGTGGGAAGGGTCTCCCATGCAACAATCCCATCAACAAAGTTCAACCATGTATTAGGAAGGCCATTCACTATAATCCGCACCAACTCAGTGGGTAGAATGACCTCTCCAACTACTGCCAACTCATCTCTCACATTAGTGATCTTTTTGAGATATGTAATAACACAATTAGTCTTTGCCATCTTAATGGCTTTCAGTTTCTCCCTTAGGACCATTTTTCTATTCTCATTGGTACTCTAGTAGAGATTGGTCAAGGTTTTCCACATCTCATGAGAAAGTATCTTTCCTCTCACATGAGGAATGCAATGGCCTTTAATACCATCTAGAATCAATCTCTTATCCTTGTTATTCTTCTTACTAAAGTCTGCCAACTAAACATCATTAGTAGGCACATTTACAGGGTGATGTTGAGTATGCACTATTATACCCCAGACTTCTGCCTCCTCAAAGATGCTCTGCAATATTTCCTTCTATGTATTATAGTTGATGTGCCCATCCAAACTATCCTCCACCCTCAATCCCAAATACATGCTTGCTGTTCTAATAAACTAAAAATTTCACTGTTGTGGTAAAGGTTCAGTTTTCCATGTGAAAAATCAGCTTGCTGTAATTTTTTTCTTTGGTATCCTAAACTGCACTTTTTAGTGAACTAGCTCTGATACCATGTAGAAATTTTGACCCAACCCCGGTTTTCAGTTTCTCCTTATTACTCCCATGTAGTTAAATTACCATTCCCATAACCATTCATTCAACAAGGTGGAAATAATAAATATTTTCTAAAAACACAAATTCTGGAAATTTCACAGTGCTGAAAATGCAAAAATAAAAACTCAGAAAATATATTAGCCACACACACAGAAAATGACATGCTGATTTTTGGTCAATGTGACCCTGGAAAAACCCACTAAAACTCTTGGGGAAAACCAGTTTGAAAGATTCTCTTTATTTCTGAATATTGATTTTACAGTCAGACAGAAAAACACAATAAAAAATCCAATAACCAAAATTATAGACTTATCTCGATTTCTGTGCTTGCACACCGCCTCAGAGATTGTTCCAAATCAGCAACTTGCAGAACATAAAATATTACAGCATTAATGACAACAATAAATGTTGTATGGCCACCTTGAGAAGCATGCTAGAACAAATTGTACGGAACTGTACAGACTGCATGGATTTGTACAACAACCCTCCTCGAAATTCATGCCTAGAAACTGCCTAGAAATCTATGTTGTAGCTGCTATCCTTTTTCTTGGTTTTTGTGCCGAAAGTATCAGCAGCACTTCTCCTTTATTTCCATGCCCAAATTTCTGCCTCAAAATTCTTGCTTAATGTTGCTGCCCTCTTCCTCTATTTTTGCGGCTCCTTTCTTGGAAACAGTGCCTCTCTCCTACTGTATGGATTTCTGCCTTGGGATTTGTGCCAATAACCTTGCTATACAGATTTTATGAATCTCCTTGTTGTTGCCCTTTTTCTTCTCACTACTCAGAAATGTCTCCTTTTCTTTCTCTCCTCCTCTCTCAATCTTCTCATGAAAGAAATGAATGATCTTTTCTCTTCTTTTCCTCATTTAACCCAACCCTAAGTGATTTTTGGGGAATCCCTAAATCCAATGGCTGAAATAGCTTTAGATCTAGGGCTGAGATTAATTGTGCATTTAAATCTCACTTTATATTTTTTAATTCACCCCACTTTAATAAAGACCCTCTTAGTCATTTATTTCCAAATTCACTTTTCACTTTCTAATTTTTCATTGACTTTATTAAAGTCACTTTAAAATTAGACTTAGTAACTTTATCACTTAAAGTCACTATTAAATTAGATTTGAATTTACAACTTATAAAGTCACTTTAGGAGAAAAATTTTAATTATTTTGGACACTTTTCCCTAGGCCAAAGATAAAAGCATTAGGGAACCACTTGTCCTCTCGTACCCAAATTTTAACAGAATTTTTTTTTTCTCTTCTCTTTGTTTGATATATGATACGACAGAGTGGTATGAGAGCATGGTTCAGCTTTTAGACTGGATGGGTGGTGTTTTGGTCATGCTTTTATATGGATTTATTTTTTGTTTTCATATCCATGTTGTATGTGGTTCATGCATCCATGTTGTGTTGATCATGGTGGCAATGGTGTCACCATGCAAGTGATTATGGTGTTGTCGTCAATATGTTTTCATGAATGTATGAATGATTGTGCATTGTTCTCGCTTGTGTATTGTGTATGCACTCTTTATTACATGTTGTATATGCACTTATTTCTTATGGTATGGATACACATTGGTCATGCTTGTGTGTTGTTCGTGTATGCTTTCTTATGTGATGCGATATGCGGGACATGCATTGGTCGTTCATGATTGGTTATACACGCCAAGTGGTTGCGTATGGTCAAGTTTGCATTGGTTTGATTGAGGTTGTTTTGCTTAAGGTCATTGTATGCAATTAGGTCATCACGATGATATTGGTATGGTGTGATGCTATTATTTTGGTTTAAATAAAGTAGGAAATGCAGATCATTAAAGTGAAGTTGCAGCATTGGACGTCGAGGGAAGAGAAGATCATCATACAAGTTTGTATGTTTGGCATGCAGGTATGTGATTCCTAGTTGTTGTAAGCATTAGGGTTACTTATATGTTTATCATTATATGGTTATTATGGGTGCATATGTGATAAATTTTAGTTGATCAGTGTAGTCATGTGAATTATGGTTATGTGTATGTCTTTCATTTTGTTGATGTTATGGTTACATACATTATAGATGGTAGTTGATTAGTCACATGTGTTGGATAGTCATGAACGATAGAAACCTGTGGTGTTATGCATTGCTATTGTTGTTTTATGTTAGATGAGTTATATGTGGTTGATGAACATGTTATAGGTTAAGGCTTGTTTTTTTTGTATGATAGTTTGCTTGATGAGTAGGTTATAGGCTGTTGATGAGTGTGATATATGACTTGTTATATGCTAGTTACTTATGCCTAGGGTTATGACATTCAATAATGAGTCGAACTAATTTTGATAGTGTGTTGCATTATATCTAGACTAACTGTGCATATGTGATTTCTATGCATGAATGACATATTTTGAACTTATGATGTGAAAATGTTAGATAGTTACTATTATGGACATCATGACCTTATTTAGGGTTGAGTTCATGTGTTTTGAAGTTATATTGTGCTAATATAGATTAATTGTGTAGAAAAGATAGCCTCCCCTAAGATGCATTAAGGTATGAGCTTGTGTATGTCGCCTACTTTGTACTTGCTGTCGTCTATCTATTGTTTGCATGTTTTATTTGTGGTATGATATAAGTTTGCATCTATGATATTCCATGAAGGAATGATCGTGTTTTAAGATGGTTTCACTAAAACACTATGTGTTGAGGTAGTTGATATGTACTCGAGTATAAGCATGGTGATGTGATATCATATGGTAAAACTCGATATTAGCAAGGTAAGATAACCGGTATATTGTTATATTTTTTTATGCACTGATAGTTATGTGTTTATGATAGTATGATGGAGGGGATTGCATGGAAAAGAGTTTGTCATGATATATTAAATAAGGCTCGGGTTGAGATTTCACTTAGAGGAATTGGGAGCCATGGATATTGAGTTATGGTGTTTGTTGGTAGTCTTGATGTTTTGGTCCTTTGAGATTTGTTGAGCTTAATTTGCAGTTTTTTTACTGTCTAGTGCATAGCTATGCCACTTTGTTCTCGGTGTCTTATTGCTATTGGTCTTCCTATTTTTCTTCTTGTTTCCTCTTGTTCTTGTCTTTAATGTTTTGGAGAGTCTTCTGAATCGGTTGGGAAAGAGGAAACTTGACGAAGCATGGTGCATGAGTAAGCGCAACGGAAGGTAAGAATATGACAATCGGTCGGATTTGTTGGGTCCATTGTGGCAAGTGGATGGTGGTACTACAAACATGAGAAAGAAAACAGAAAAGGTAAAGTGAATGGATCTTAGGTGTTAGATTCCTTGGCTATGTTGGAAAAATTGTTCTCAACGTTGTGCATGTTGTGCACGAATAAAGTAATTTCTCTTAACCTAGACCTTATGATATCTAGCATTTGTGTTGTGTTCATGATTATGTTGATGTTTATATATGTATACATATATGTATGTATGTATGTAATGTTTGACAGGGTCAACTGTTATGAAATGAGCTCCCAAAATAGAAGAAGAGAGATATAAATTCCTTAAAAATCAACCACTTCGAGGGGGGAACCTCCTTTACATTACATAAATGAAAAATTCTTGGATGATGCAAATGAAAAAACCTCATTTCTATATATAGGAGTCCATGAGGTCACAATATAGTTCTAGTTGACCTAATAATAATAATTTAAGGGCACAACAATAACAATAGCAATGTTTTACGGGGCACAATAATAAAAATATTTGGATTAGAGGGTACAAAAATAACAATAAGGGGGCTACACTAACAACAATAAGGGATTACGCTAGTAATATAGGGACCTAAAATTCCCCTCGCCTTCAAAAAAGTGTTGTCCTCAATGCTTGAGTAGCTCTGGATTCTTCTGTATAAAATTCTCATCCTTCCACATGGAATCTTCAATGGGTAAGTTCTTCTGCTTGATGAGATACTATAAAATTGATAGATTTTGTAGTTGTCGAGTTCTTGTTTCTGTGACTGCTTCAGGTTCCAATATGATTTTTCCTTCCTCATCAAGTTCTCGCAATATTGTTTGAACTAGAATCTTGTCACCTATAACCCTATTTAAGCATGAAACATGGAAAATTGGGTGCATTTGAGAAGAAGAAGGAAGCTCCAATTTGTATGCCATAGTACCAATATTTTGCAACACCTTGTAAGGACCATAATACTTTGGCAGTAATTTATTGTCCTTCTTAGCTTGCTTGAGGGACATTTGTTTGTATGGTTGTAGTCATAAAAATACCCAGTCTCCTACATCAAAACTTCTCTCGCTCCGATGTTGATCTGCCTATTGTTTCATTCGTTTTGTGCCAAATTTAGGTTATCCTTTAAGAGTGGGAGAAATTTTTGTTGATGCTCGTTGTAATATTCCACACCTTGAACCTTATAATTTTCTCTTAAAGATGATGTGATGTATGGTGGATGATATCCATAAACTTCCATAAATGGGGTAATTTTTGCTGCAGTATGGAAGGGAGTGTTTTACCACCATTCAGCTAGAGGTAACCACTTGACCCATTGTGTTTGTTTATCATATACAAAACAAAAAAGATATCCTTCAAAATATTTTTTCACTATCTCAATTTTCCCATTGGATTGAGGATGATGAGATGAGCTATGGGCTAGTTGAGGACCCAAACAAGAAAATAATTCCATCCAAAAATTTCTAATGAAAATGGGATCTTTGTCGCTTAAAATAATCTTTGGGTTTCCATGTAGCTTTTGAATTGTTTCCATAAATGTAGTAGCAATTTTACTTGCTTTAAATGGATGAGATAATGCAAAAAAGTGTGCATACCTGGTAAGTCTATCAACTGCCACCATGATGACACTCTTTCCTTTGGACTTAGGTAAACCTTTGATAAAATCCATTGAAACCTCCTCCCAATTTTGACTTGGAATGGGTAAAGGTTATAGCAGACTCGGGGTCTAAATCATCTCAAATTTATTTTGCTATAAAACCAAACATTATGCCACAAACTTTTGAATATCAAATTTAAGGCCATCCGAAAAAAAAAATATTTCATTACCCGGGGTAAGTTTTTAAAAATACTAATTGTCCTATCGGAGAGGTGTGAAATTCCAAAAGAATCTTTTGTTTTAGTTGGGAATTATTGCAAATCTATAAGCGATATTTGTACCATAAGGAATCATTTTTCCAACTAAATGTATCAGATGTATTGGGATCTTGCTACAACTTTTGAATGAGTGCCCACTCTTCTTCATCATTATTCCATTCCTCCCTCGCTTCGGTTATCCAATTTGGTTGGATAATATAAATGGCACAAAAAAATGCTTCCACCTCCTCATCCTTTCTTCCTTGTTTTTTAGATGATTTAAAAGTCATAACCCAACATCTTTGTGACCCATGTTTTCCACTCTTATGAAGATAGTCTTTGTTCCAAAAATTATTTTAAGACTATCATGATCAGTTTTTACCTTGAAGTGTCTTCCCATTAGGTAAAGTCGCCATTTATTTAGTGCATGTAATATTTCCAGCATTTCCTTCTCATAAATAACATTCTGTAAATACTTTCCTGTGATTGTATGACTTTAAAAAGAAATGGGTCTTCCTTCTTGCATTAAAAGAACACCAATTCCATTTTCGTAGGCATCACATTCCACAATAAAGGTTTTTGTCAAGTCTGGCATATCTAACACTGGTGCTAGGTACATTGCCTCTTTAGGATGTTCAAAGGCCTTACTTGCTTTAGGAGTCCATGAAAATGAATCTTTCTTCAATAATGTTGTTAGATGTGCTTCTATTCTCTCATAATTCTTAACAAACTTGTGATAATACCCTGTTAATTCGAGAAATACTTGCAACTGCTTTATGGTTGTGGGAAATTTCCATTCCTTAATGGATTTAATTATTTTACGGTCTACCTTAACACCCTCCTAAGATACAATATGACCCAGATATTCCACCTCTTGTACTCCAAAGAAACATTTGGAGGTTTTTGCATATAATTTTTTTTCCTCCAATAGTTTGAGCACCCTGTCAACATGTTGAACATGATCCTTCCAAGACCTGTTGTAGATTAGTATATCATCAAAAAATACTAACACAGATTTTCAAAGGAAGGGTTTAAAAATGTAATTCATCAACCCTTGAAATGTAGAAGGTGCATTGGTAAGGCTAAAAGTTATGACCAAAAATTCATAATGACCCTCATGAGTTTGAAATGCTATTTTCAGAATATCTTCAGTCTTCATTCTAATTTGATGATATCCTGAACAAAGATCCAACTTGGTAAAATAAATTACTCTGTGCAATGCATCCAATAATTAATCAATCACATGAATGGGAAATTTATATTTAATAGTGAGATTTTTTAGCTCCCTATAATCTGGATACATGCGCCATGATCAATCCTTCTTGTGCAACAATACTACTCGAGTAGAGAAAGAACTTTGACTAGGTTGAATTATACCAGCCTCTAACATTTCTGCAATCATACATTCAATTTCACTCTTTTTGACATAAGGATATCTATAAGGCCTGATGTTTGGAGGAACACTTCCTAGAATAAAATTAATAGCATGATCATGATCACGAATAGGTGGGACTCCTTTGGGATTTTTGAACACCCTGGAATGATTATCCAGAAATTTTTGGGGATCTAGAAAAATAGATGATTGTGATGTTGGAACTTCTAGTTAGAATAATTGTGCAATTACACCTCTTTGTTCTTTATTCATAATATTTTTCATGACATTAGAGCATATTATCTTTCCCAGCTTCCCTGTGATACCCCATAATTCAACTTCCTTTCCTTCTGAAAAAAAAATTCAAAAAAGTTCTTGAAAATTAAAAGCTACTGTCCCCAAAGATTGTAACCATTGTAATCCTGGTACAACATCACAACCTTCCATTGGAATGGAAAGCATTGGACTATTCAATACATATTCCCCATATTTAGATTGATATTATGGAATTTTCCAGAGAAATTTATATTCCCTCCATTTGCAACCATCACTTGACACACTAGTGATTGGTATATGAAGCAATTCAATTCCTTGGCTACCTTACGATGAATAAAATTTTGGGTACTACCTGAATCAATCAACAATATTACAATTTTCTTCTTGATATGTCCTTCTTTATTGAGATTTTTAGGAGTGGTAATTCTTGCCAATGCATTACAGGATATGGTTGCACTCATTTCCTATTTCTCTACAGTTGATTCCTAGTGTATATCCTCTTATTTTGATATTTCTTGTTCATTTTCTTTCTCCTCTTCAAAATATATGTAAAATCATTTCTTCTCAGTACACTTATGACCTTTAGTGTATTTTCTACCGCAATTGTAGAAAAGCCCATTTTCTCTTTTTATTCCAATTATTGTTGTGTCAACCTTGTAGGTTGTTGAAGTATAGGAGTAGAAACACTTCCATCTTTATAGATGTGAGTTGTAAGCTTCCTTGTCGCCATACTTTTACTTTCAATTTTTTTTGCCAACGTGAATGCTTTCTCCAATGAATCAGGTTCCCAAAGGCAAACCTCATGTTGGATGTTATCCTTTAAGGTACCTATGAAGACATCAATCATGTGTTCCTCTCGAATATCAATTACCCTTATATTAAATTTTTGAAAGTCCTCAATGTGTTCCACCATTGAACCCTTTTGTTTGAGATTTATAAATTGGCTAAAGAAGGTGTTTCTCTTTGTATCCTCATAATGTGCTATCATTTCCTCCATAAAAATTGACCAAGTCACCATTTTTGTACGAGAGAAAATCCATCGATACCATGGAAATGTATTTTGTTCTAAATGTAAAGTTGAAATGCGTACCTTTTGGTTGTTTTTCACATTATGAAAATCAAAATATTGCTCCATCTGTAGTATCCGTGTTATGGGATCCTTGCCATGAAACTTCCTCATATCAAGCTTTGGAATATGGTCAGTTTTCAATCCATAATTAGAGATATGAAATAATGATTAAAATTTATTTTTTTCTCATCATGAGTTTCCTATACTACCTTTTTGACATTAGGAATCATTTCTTGTATCAACTTTGTCAAACCTTCCTTCAAACCTTCCATGTCTTCTTTTAGATCATTCTTCATGTCTTCCATGTTGTCTTTCATGTTTTCATCTATCTTAGCTTCCATGTCATCCATATTAGCTTCCATGGCATCCATCTTAGCTTCCATGACATTCTTCAAACCATCCATCTTAAATTCCACAGATTTCTTCAAAATATTCATCTTAGCTTCCACTCCTTTCTTCGAAACTTCCATTTCATTTTTTGTTTCTCTTTGTGAGAGAAAAATTTGGTGCACTTGGTCTTGTAATTTTGATATATCATGTTTCAGTTCTTCCTCTTCATGAGTCATAGTAGAGCTTTATAAGGGATTAATGGTTGTGGAATTATTTTTAGGGGCCATTTTAGAACCCAATATTAATATCTATGCTTCAACATGCCCTTGGAATCACTTCAAACTAATTTTTAAAAGAAGACTTACGGAATTTGAAAATAAAATACACACCATTTTCTTGCTTTTGAGGAGCTCGATATTGAAACTGATGTATCTCTAGGATTTTAGATCCCCGATATTTTATCTTCAGTCCTTTACAAGCCCTTCGAATCTCATTTCCAATGCCATAAGTCTGACCTGATTTGGATTCTTCAAGGCAAAGTTATTCCCAATCTCCCACAATGACCTAATTATGGACTAGTTACATGGAGAGAACTTGTACGACATGCCACGTGTCACAGTTTCCTCCTTTAGCTCTAAAATTGATACACAGGAAACTATAGTCCGTGTAATTTTTTCCAGTTTTTACAAAATTCCAATCTGATGCTCAGAGAGAGAGAGAGTTATGACGATTTTACCAATGTCACCTCTTTGAGATGAAATTCAAGAGCCTGCAAAAACCATAACTTACACATATCACATCTCCGGAAATATTATGAACCAAGATCTCAAATTTTTACACGTAGTTCCTCAGAATTCATTTGAAAATGTTTTTTTCTTTAGCTTCTGAACCATTCTAGAAAAAAAGGTATAGCGAAAATGCCACGATGGCCTATTTGAAGTAGGGAAACCTTAGAATCCAAAGCCCTGATACCAAATTTTATGAAACCAACTCCCAAAATAGAAGAAAAGAGATATAAACACCTTAGAAATCAATCATTTTGAGGGGGAAACCTTTTTTACATTACATAAATGAAAATTTCTTGGATGATTCAAATGACAAAACCTCCTTTCTATATATAGGAGTCCATGGGGTTGCAATATAATCCTAGCCGACCTAACAATAATAATGTAAGGGCACAACAATAACAATAATGTGTTTTTATGGGGCACAATAATAAAAATATGGGGACTACAGGGGCACAAAAATAACAATAAGGGGGTTATACTAACAATAATAAGGGATGACGCTAGTAATATAGGAACCTAACATCATCATGAATCATGATTGTTTAATGTCGATGCTTATTTGTATATAAGTGTGTATGTATTTCGTTGTCTAAGAGGATCATGATTTTTTTTATGCTAATAAATATATATGTATGTATCTATGTATATATGTCACTGTATGACAGGGTTTTCAAGGGTCGTTCTTGTGGAGGAATGATTCCTTATGCAGGTGAATGGCATGAAGAGGTTCTTGGTCTTGAGGAATCAAGTGGGAAGAGTAACTCTGACATATCTATGAGGTGATTAACATGTGGATATTAATTGTTATTATATGTGTGTATTATGCCTATGTTTATGTTATGGACATGTAATTTTGATGGGTACATCAACGAAGTGAAATTAGTGTTATCTGCGGCATGATATGATAAGCATGGATACTAGAAAGACACTAGAAGCAAGGTTTCTTGTGGGGCCAGTGTCTGGTCTATGGATGTGCAATACTACTGTTGTGTATATGTTGTGCATGTTGTGTATTCAGCGACTATACCTATGGTGATGTGTAATGTTGCATATGTAGTATTATGTACATATGATTTTGTATGTCTGTTGTATTTATGGTGTTGTTTGTATATTGCATATGTAGTGCTAGGTATAGATGGTTCTATGTACATGTGAGATATGCAGTATTGTGTACATATCGTACTATGTGCATGTTGGATGTGTTGTGTTGTGTTCATATGGTGTTGTGCACATATTGGATATGCGGTGTTGTGTATGTATGGTGCTATGTGCATGTTGAATATGCAGTGCTATGTACGTTTGGTGTTGTGTGCGTGATGTACATATGGTGCTATGTACATTTGGTGTTGTGTACATGTTTGTAGATATGGTTTTGTATGCATGTGGTGTTGTGCACATGTTTTACATGTGGTGTTGTGTGCACTTGGTGCCGTGTACATGTCATGCATGTGATGATGTGTACACGTGGTTTCGTGTACATGTCATGTATGTGGTGTTGTGTACATGTGGTATTGTGTACACATTGTACAGGTGGTGTAATGTACATTTGGAATTGTGAACACGTTGTGCAGGTGGTGCCATGTATATGTGATGTTGTGCATGTGTTGTGCTGGTAGTGTTGTCTACAAGTGGTACTGTCTACATGTTGTGCATATCGCACTATTATACACGTGGTATTTTGTGCATGTCATACATGTTGTGTCGAGGGCATGCAGTTCTATGTATGTGCATAGTGTATTCATGGTATCGCGACATGTGTATTCATTCTGTTTTACTCTTGTACGTATGTGTATATGTATATGTATTATCTTATATTTTACACTGGGTGTAGGTCTATGTGTCGTATGCCTGTGTGGGTGTATGTATTGTATGGTGTTATATGTCATATGTGATCATAGGTATTGTGATGTACACTGTGTGTATGTGTACTTGATTGAAGGGAAGGAACTGGTGCTTGTCGTGTGTGGAAACTGATCTGTTGTGTGTACAAAAGAACAAAGGAAAAATTAAGGAATGATGAACGATAAGTGCTTGTTGGAGTTCTAGTGTTTTGGTTAGATTGGCAAGACCAAAGACTGGACAACATCAAAACCACTTTGGGGCCCTAGCATCTAGCCCTCCTAGGCCCGGAGAGGTATCTCTCCACAAAGAGCAAAGAATGATGTATCTTTGAAAGCTCAAAATGAGGTATCAGGTTAGGTATGAAGCACAAGGGTGTTTTAAATAGTTTGTTTGTAATAAGGGTCGCAGGTTGTTCGATTAGATGGGCTGATGATGATCAACGATTAAGATTTACTATGGAGGAAGGTTGAAGGAGTTAAACAGAAGGAAAAATATTTTAGTGTAAAAAAATAAAGTCTAAGGTTTTGTGTGAATATACAGAAAAAGGATTAAAATGTATGAAAGCGGGGCCACTAGGTAGTGGGACCCGGCGGGTGGAGGGCGATTTGTTGTGGGCCGTCGGATCGCAGGAGCCAATCAATAGTGGGGATCGTCGGATGAGACTCTATAGAAATCTTATGGTAGAAAGTGAAATAGGAATGCGATTCAGTGCGAACCGTAGATCTGATCAGATGGATGGCTGTGATTAATTATGGAGGCCGTGGGAGCAAAGCGGAGGAAAATGGTTTTAGGAGGAAAACCACCGGTGTCGCGTGGCTTTAGGATGGTTTTGAAAAACCTCTGAAAAAATGCGATATAGGTCATTGCACGACACATGGTAGAATAAAACTCCTTTCATCGCGTAACTTTGGAGTGCTAAAGCTCGAATGCTAAAATAACGCGACATACATGCTGACCATCGGATGGAGGGGTGGAAGATTGGACGACGGAGGATGGAGCGTGATAATGGAAACTGCGCGGTCGGTTAGGCGGTGAAAAGTCAAAGGCGGGTTTGATCTCAGCCGTCGGATCTAAAATACGAATGGTCAAGATTAAAAGGGGAAGCGAAGGAAAAGAGGGCTAAATAAATGGGCGGGATGAATGAGGGTTGTTGGATCTAGGGAGATCAACGGCGGAGATCTAATAGCACCAGAGCAAGGCGGGGGGCCAAAACTCTGATTTTTGATGTTGCGATTACATGTAGGCCGTCGAATCAAGGCGATATCGACGGTCGGGATTGGATCGGGGACCGCCAATCGGGGGTTACATAGTGGCACATAATAATTCCTGTGATTTGCGATTGGGGCAGTGATGCGATTGCATCAGGGCCGTTAGTTATATATAGATCAATGGCGGAGAATGCGGTGGGGGTCTATTAGAACAAAAGACCTCGCATCGGAAGATATTGAATTAACAATGCCCACCATGAAATTTGCGATTGCGATTAGTGCCCAGGCCTTTAGTGCTTGGTCTTGGGCGCGGGTCATATGTGGGGAAGTGGTTAGGGGACTAACCAAAAGGGGCTTAAGGCCTCAAATGAAAAATGGGTTTTTGGCTTAAATTAAGTGCTTTTTAAGGCCAAGTGAGGGTTTTAGTAGAGGGAATAAGGGGTTTTAAGACAAAATAAAGGATATTATGAGGTTTAAAAGGGGAGTTAGGGTGATTTAGAGGGTTAATGAGGGATTTTGAAAGGGGATAAAGGTGATGAAAGAAGAGGCTCTGTGGGAATGAAATAAGAGGAAAAGGAGGCCTTTTTGAGCATTCTTTTCACAAAACAATAGGGATTTCTCATGGAAACAACAGTGAAGATTTTTCAATGGGAAAAGGACACACAGAGGCTCCAAGAATGACGTGTTTTCAGAGAAAATGTATTTCTTGAAGGCTCAAAAACATTTTAGCCACCTGTTTGCTTGTCAAAAAATTCATAGGTGGCTAACAGTGGCTCCACATGGGGATGTCATCTTCTTGAAGGTGTCAAGGACCTCAGAAAGTGTTCTTTGGGAGGTAGGCTATATTACTATTGCTAGACACATCCCTTTCTCTTGATCAACTGCCATGAATCATGAAGACATCATATTGGTAGAAAGCATTCTCCCAAACAACTACCTACCCATACTATGTCCTAAATTTTTTTCTTCTAGGTGCATTTGGACTTGCAGAACCTTACATCATCAATTTTTACAAATAAGAAAATAAACTTATTCTACTACTACCCTTATTACTCCATGAGACCAGATTAAATAGTTTCCCTCATAGTTTCTCTACCTAAACTACTATCTGCTAGGATTAAACTGTCTAGCAGACTTATTCCTCTACATTCTAAGACAGAAATTTAATCACAGTCAAGCTAGGATTAGACTGTCTGGCTTGCTGTGGTCCATGGCATAAAGACACAACTGCTCATGGGCTGAAACTTTGTAAAAATTAAAAACAACTAGCTAAATTCTCTCAGACTGAGCTTTATTGAGATTTTTCCTACCTACCCTACTCTAACTTGACATATTTACAAGTCTAGCTTATAAACCTTCTTTTCCAATAGAACCAGTCCATCAAACGATCCCATGACTGGTCTATTCTACTCATCTCTTTGAGTAGGATGGATAGGCAGGGCCACTCCCATTCTCTTTGTTTTTCAACAACAGCTTCTAAAATATTTCTTATTGACTGCAACAAGCTGCTCAAGATGACCTGTGATCCCTCTTCAAATGTTAGCAGGAAATGAACTTAAGGATCGTAAAATGATACCTGGTTCTGAATATTTGGCATGCAGACTTCAACCAGGATTTCTTCCTCTTCCACTGGATCAAGAACAAGACTCTCTTGAGAAAGAGAATCTCCCTCATCTTCTTCATCATCTGAATTGGAGGACTCATCATATCTGGCAGTTGTGTCCTCTTGGAGCTTTGATATATTCTGCTCTAAAGAGTTGAGCTCTGTGAAAAGATCCATGTGTTTTTTAGCAGGGGTACCTTCCATTGCTTCCTCTTTTTCAAGAGAAGGCTCCTTATTTTCATCATGCTCAAAAATCTCTTCTTCATTTTCCTCTTCCTCCTCTGATCTGAAAGGCTACTGGCTTCCCATAATACGAAAATCATCACTGATGATCGAAGATGTAACAGAGTGAAAATTCAATTAATCTTCATCTATTACTAGGCTTTCATAAATTTCTTCATCAGTGTCATAAATAGGCTGACTCGGCCAAGTCAGCCATTCTGGACACTCAGCAAGTCTTTCTTCGTTCTAATCCACAGAGGAGTTTTCTGGATTTTCATAATCAAACTCATTATATGAATGAGCAAGAGTGTTTTTTCTATAAAATATTTCAGAGGTGGACTACGTGTTTAATATTCTGTACATCTCTTCTTCTGTGAACGGAGAGATTCCTCTTTTAACATAGAAAGAAGAACATCAGTCCTCTGTTTCTTGTACTAGCTGATTTGGAGGCTGGATGTCTTCTTGAGCCTCTTCTGTGGAATCTTCACTTGTGCTAGCTGGGAAACTTTGAGTAATTTCTGATGTTTCCTGATCTCTTTCTCCTTCCACATCAGATTCTGCATCTTCTATGTGGTATCTTGTTTCCTCAAAGCAGCATTCCCTATTAGCCTTTGCCATTAGGTCCTGATATTCTTTTGTCAGCATAGTACAAGATGTAGGTAGGAAATCAGGCAGTTCCTGATCACTTTCCTCTTCATATTCTATAGATTCTTGAGCATCATGTATGTCTTTCTCATTAACTAGGTCTTGAGTTTGTTCTTGTTCTGGAAAAGGCATGGGCTGATCTAAATAGTCAACACTTTCATTCAAATTAGCCTCATACACCTTTACTATTATTTCACCAAACATGTTTACCATTCTGTTCAATCTGTCTGACAAAGCATATAACTTTACCTCTCTATCCATGTCTGGATCCATGTTTGTAAGAATAGGTCACTGCATCTTCTCAACCAATTTAGGGTCTTCTACCAGTGGAGTCATTTGGTCTGTTAGGAGACATGGAGTGTGGAGTCGCCAGGTGGATGAATTCAGACTTTGAAGCAGGCTGTTGTCCACCATCAACAATGAGATACCAATCTAAAGGCATGGTCTGAGTTTCTTCCCCAGTGGAGTCGCCATTATGTTGGTGATGACAATGGGACACCAGACCAGATATTAGCAGTTAAGGACTCTAAGATTTTTCCCCAGCGGAGTCGCCATTATGTTGGAGTTCCAGTGTTTTGGCCAGATTGGCAAGACCGAAGACTGGACAACATCAAAACCACTTTGGGGCCCTATGATCTAGCCCTCCTGGGCTCGGAGAGGAATCTCTCCACAAAGAGCAAAGAATGATGTATCTTTGAAAGCTAAAAATGAGGTATTAGGCTAGGTATGAAGCACAAGGGTGTTTTAAATGGTTTGGTTGTAATAAGGGCCGCAGGCCATCTGATTAGATGGGCTGATGATGATCAACGGTTAATATTTACCGTGGAGGAAGGTTGAAGGAGTTAAACGGAAGGAAAAAGATTTTAGTGTAAAACACTAAAGTCTAAGGTTTTGGGTGAATACATAGAAAAAGGATTAAAACATATGAAAATGGGGCCACTAGGTAGTGGAACCTGATGGGCGGAGGGCGATTTGTTGTGGGCCTGTCGGATCGCAGGAGGCGATCAATAGTGGGGATCGTCGGATGAGACTCTATGGAAATCCGATGGTGGAAAGTTAAATAGGAATGTGACACAGTGCGAACCGTAGATCTGATCAGATGGACGGCTATGATTAATTATGGAGGCCATGAGAGAAAAGTGGAGGAAAATGGTTTTAGGAGGAAAACCATCGGTGTCGCGTGGCTTTAGGATGGTTTTGAAAAAACTCTGAAAAAATGCGATATAGGTTACTGCACAACACGTGGCAGAATAAAACCACTTTCATCGCATAACTTTGAAGCGTTAAAGTCTAGATGCCAAAATAATGCGATATGCATGCTGACCGTTGGATGGAGGGGTGGAAGATCAGACGATGGAGGATGGAGCGTGATAAGGGAAAGTGCGCGGTCGATTAAGCAGTGAAAAGTCAAAGGCGGGTTTGATCTCAGCCGTCAGATCTGAAATACGAACGATCAAGATTAAAAGGGGAAGCAGAGGCAAAGAGGGGTAAATAAATGGGTGGGATGAACAAGGGCTGTTGGATCTATGGAGATCGACGGTGGAGATCTAATCGCACAGAAGCAAGGTGGGGGGGCAAAACTCCAATTTCTTATGTCGCGATTACATGTAGGCCGTCGGATCAAGGCGAGATCGACAATCGGGATTAGATCGGGGACCGCCAATCGGGGGTTGCACAGTGGCACATAATGATTCTCACGATTGGCGATTGAGGTTGTAATGCGATTGCATCAGGGCCATTAGTTATATATAGATCAACGACAGAGAATTGCGTGGGGGTCTATTAGAACAAAAAACCTTGCATAGGAAGAAATTGAATTAAAAAAGGAAAATGTGCACCATGAAAGTTGCGATTGCGATTAGCACCCAGGCCTTTAGTGCTTGGTCCTGGGCGCCGGTCATATGTGGGGAAGTGGTTAAGGGGCTAACCGAAAGGGGCTTAAGGCCTCAAATGAAAAAGGGGTTTTTGGCTTAAATTAAGTGCTTTTTAAGGCCAAATGGGGGTTTCGGTAGAGGGAATAAGGGATTTTAAGACCAAATAAAGGATATTATGAGGCTTAAAAGGGGATTTAGGGTGATTTAGAGGGTTAATGAGGGATTTTGAAAGGGGAGAAATGTGATGAAAATAGAGGCTTTGTGGGAATGAAATAAGAGGAAAAGGAGGCATTTTTGAGCATTCTTTTCACAAAACAGTAGGGCTTTCTCATGGAAACAATAGTGAAGATTGTTCAATGGGAAAAGGACCCATAGAGGCTTCAAGAATGATATGTTTTTCAGAGAAAATGTATTTCTTGAAGGCTCAAAAAAATTTTAGCCACCTGTTTGCTTGTCAAAAAATTCAAAGGTGGCTAACAGTGCCAGTATTTTATTTTAGTTTTATTATGGATTTGATTTATTATTTTGGTCTATGATGATTACATGTGATAGATGATTAAGGTTTATGATGGGTACATGTGATTTATGATTTTGATCTATGATGGTTTTTCTTTTAGCTAACCAGATATGATATGTTTATACATGATGGTTTCATCAAATAGCTAGTTTGACTTGTGTGACTGGAATTAAACAGAATTGCAATTGCACCTTATTGACGAGCTACTAATGAGGTATGATTTGAGTTTATTTAATTTTTTTTTTAGTCTAATGGGAATTATGTGCTTGGTATAGGAATACATGAAAATGCTCAGTTGGATGGTTGAAATTTACTACAAGAAATAGCAGCAACAACAAAATGAATTGGGACATGCAGCAGTGTGTTGATAAATACTTCAGGAGTAGGGCCATTATGGGACACTGGTACCCAATAGTGTCTATTGATTTTCATGAGAATGATATGAATGGTATGACGTTTTTTCATTTGGTACATGCCTTTTTTTTATATCTTCCGATGCGAGGAAGCATTGTCAAGGGATTGATCACCCAGGATAGGGGATGTCAGGGAACATGGAAGGTCAATGATTGTATGGAAGGGGATTACCAGATTTCCCAAGGGATTGCATAACATAGAAGGGAAGGTCGGCGATGGATTTGTTTTGGTCATTAGCATTTCCAGATGGAATAAAATGCGCATTGGGAGTGTGCCCTAGAACAATGAGTAGGTAATTATAGTATCACAGGATTGTAGTGCTAGACATTGGATGTAAATTTGACTTTTATAGTGGATTCTGGACTTCCAGAGAAGGAGGTGAATTCTAGTATTACTCTAAGGGTGGAGGTATGAGCCTCTGGATTCCCTTTTTGTTGATATGGGAATCGTATCCTTTTATTTTTTGGTTGATAAAATGTGCATATATCTATATTAATGTAAATACCGTAATGAGTTCTGTTGTAATGCTCTAGTACATGATATGGTTGGCATGATGGTTTTGCTTTTGATCAGGCTATTCATTGTAAATAGTGCAAAAATTTAAGTTATAAAGCTCCATGGGAAGTATGTTTTATTTTGAGTGGCTTTGTTGAGGCATATGTGTGGCTGAACACCGAGGACAATGTCCCCCAAGGAGGAGGGTTCTTTAACATCCTTAGTGAAAATTCCATGTAATAAATGTTAAAAAAAACAACCACGGTTGATGGGACACTTAATCCAAGTTGAATGTTGGGAAAAACATGCTAGCAAGTGTTAATTTTGGTTAATATGGGTAAGGAAAATGGCAAGGGAAAAGGTAAAGGATTTTGGAAAGAAAAATTTCATTTTGGCACATTTATTTATGTAAATAATGGAAATTAGGAGAAAAGGAAGGTGAAAGGTCACAAGTCGCATGTGAGCAGAAAAATGAAGGAAAATTATGGAAAATGAAGAAATTAGAGGCATCAATGATAAAAAGGATGTTGAGGATCGATTAGAAAATTTTTTCCCTCATTATTCTCTCTCTCATACTCTTGGACACTTAGAGTATTCTTGGAGCACTCTTAGTGAGTGTGGCATACTTGGAGATTTAGAACAAGAAGGCAAAGATCAAGCAGGGAAAGGCAAGATTAAGCAACTACAAAAATATTCTTGGTAGGTATCAATTTGCGCGTGTATTTCCTTGCTAGATTTGGCATGCATGGTATTGCATGTGGTTATTTGTTGTCTTGGCATGGGTTTTCCAGGCATGACAATGTTTTCAGCCTAAGCTTTCCATTTCCGGATAGCCATGATGTTCTTGAGTTCTCATGTTTTAGTTTAGCTGGATTGTTGGATGGATTCGAATTTTAGTGGGGTGGATCTCTGAATTGATATAACACATGGCCTAGTGGCCCCTAAACTAGAATTTGGATCACATTAAAGCCATTGGCCTAGTAACCCCTAAGCTAGACTATGTGTTGTAGTAAATCCATGATTGTGTTGCCTCGATGGGCCTAGGAATCCTCGATCAGTGAATGGTGGGATATACGGTAAAGCCTAGAGGTGGTTTTCTTTCCATTTCAGGAGTAGGAATCCCAGGTTTGGGATTGCGATAAATCCTGGAGAGTATGTATCGTTTTAGGGCCTAGTGACCCCTTATTTAGAATGTGGGTTGTGGTAAAGCCTAAGAGACTATGAGATAGGAAAACTACTCAAAGTGTAGGCAGAGATAATACAATGATATCCATGCTTGTGTTGGCCTAGTGATCATGGTAGATCACGGTAAAGCCAGTTATGAATTTTTTATTAATGAGGGTGAGGTTGTTTATCCTCGGGATTCCCTGGTTGGTTCTTTCAGTTAAGTCCCACATTCATGCTTGGAATATGGCACGGGGGTGATTGGATGAAGTAGATTTGGCTTGGCCAATATATGGTCGGGTGGAACGTGGAAGTCCCATATTTGGTTGGTTTTTACATTCAATGTTGAAGAGCTCATTCCTTTTGTATTTGGTATGCAAATGTACTCATTACTATTTGTATTAAATTGATTTTATATTCATGGTATTTATGTTGGTATTTTGCTGGTTATAAGCTCGTATTTTATCAGTGATGATGTATGGATCTATCTATGTTTTTTCCTGTAAATGAACATACAATGTATCTATGAACAACTAGATTGTATTGCAGCTTAATATTTAAGGGAGAAATTATTCTTAGCGATTCTTAGATAATTATTAGACCCCTATGTTTATTTTTGTTGTTTACACCTGTAGATGTTATGTTTGTGACATGTTTGACAAAATTCATGTCATGGATGGGTGGGTTCGGATAAGTTCCCGATGTTGTGATTTCTTCCATATGTTTTTTTTAATGTTATTTACCCTCTCCTAAAGTTATAGGAAATTCTAGGAAGTGACTTGGGCTCAGGGGCTGAAAATGTGGCACAAATCTCGAAGCCAGGCACAAAAATATCTTGTTTGGGCGTGAGCTGCTACCTTAACAAGTCTAGCCCACGGCTCTAGACCCTAGATCCACTCCCTTTCCCTTAAAAGCCTGCATATCAGCCTCATAGGGGCTTAAAATTAGTCCCAACTAGGGAAAAGGCACATGGAAGGTTAGGTTACCTCCTGGGGATGTCAATGATGCAATGTAAAGTGTGTTTTTAGTGTTTATGTTGGTTCCACTTCCTTAAGTTCATCTAGGAGGTTGAATCTCATATTATTAGCCTCTCGTCACATGTTTACCCTAGTTGGTTGGTTACTTGGGTAGATGTGGGTAGAGGGTGTTATAGGTTCATAGGTCTACTAGGCCTCAAAATCTGTCATAAAACTATCCACCCTCAAATTATGTTTCATTAACTCGTGAAACTGAACCTAATAGTTTTTAGGGAGCTTGTGAAGTGGAAACTAGTAAAATGTGTAACAATGGATGGACACTTTGCTGAAAAATAAAACTTGGGAATTAGTGAAGCTTACAAAACAAAAAAATTCCCTACAAAAAAAATGATTCTACAGGATTAAACATGAGGGTGAGGAGAAGAAGGAAAGATACAAAGAAAGGTGTGTGGTTAAGGGATTTGAATTTTGGATAGAAAAAAGGTATTGAATTTACATAAAAAAAAATTATGCGTTGTTAAAATGTAATTCGTGAGAGTTATCCTTGGTATTGTTGCTTCTTTATACTTGGAATGTGAACAATTAGATGTAAAAATAACTTTTGTTCATGGAGAATTGAAGGAGGAAATTTATATGCCACAACCGGAAGGGTTCAAGGTAAAAGGTAAGGAGAATATTTTCTGCATGTTGAAGAAGAGTGTTTATGGGCTAAAATAGGCACCTCACCAATGGTACAAGAAATTTGATTCATTTATGTTGGAGCATGAATTCAAAATACTAGAAATTGATCATTATATCTACATTAGGAGGTATGGCAAAGAAAGGTATATTATACTACTATTTCATGTGGATGATATGCTAATTTTTGGACATGATAAGAATATGATTAATAGGTTGAAGAAGGATTTGGAAATTCAATTCGCAATGAAATATTTAGTTCCAACAAAACAAATATTTGGCATGAGGATTATACATGACAAAAATAACATAAATTTGTCATTGTCACAAGAATAATATATTTAAAATGTGTTAGAGAGGTTCAATATGAACACACCCCTAGCACCACACTTAAAACTTAGTGTTGGTTTTCGCACTTATGATGACAAGAAGGAGGAAATGAGTAAAATCCCTTATGCTTCAATTCTTGGTAGCTTGATGTATGCCATGGTATGTACTTGCCTAGATTTTTCATATTTAATAAGAGTAGTGAGCAGGTTCCTTGCAAATCCAAACAAACAATATTGGCTTGCAGTAAAGTGGAATTTGAGGTATCTCGAGGGTAATAATAATTATTTTCTATGTTTTGGTAATAATTTTTTTTTTTTAGAAGGTTATATAGATGAAAACATGGTTAAAGATGTGGATACTAGAGAGTCCACCACTAGTTATTTATTTAGTTTTTCAAGTGCAACAATATCATGGATGTATATATTGCAGAAAGTAGTGGCCCTCTCCACAACAAAGGAAAGATACATTGCTACCACTTAAACTTACAAAAATATGGTGTTGATCCAACAATTTTTAGGATAGTTGGGACTAAAACAAGATAAATATTTGTTGCATCATTGTGATAGCTAGAGTGCTATTCATTTAGAGAAAACCTCTCATATCATTCTAAGAAAAATCACATTGATGTTTGATATCATTGGATTCGTGAAGTGTTAAATCATGGGCTGCTACAATAGATAAAATACACACTATAGAAAATAGGGTTGATATGTTGAGGAAGACTTTGCGGAGGGATAAACAAGAACTTTGTAGAACCTTGGCTGGAGTAATGCAAACATGATAGAAATGCATCTTGGGAAAGAGTTATTGGTGAGAAGAGAAAACAATGTCAAAAACATTCACTCAAGCTTCTATTTGGTCTCAAGTGGGATATTGTTAGCCGTGAGACCAAACCCAGGAAAATTTGTTAGTGCCCATAGTATCTGCAACTCATGGTATTTCCCATGGTGTTGGCTTGTAAGAAGATTTTCATTGTGATAATACAAATCTACTAAACTTGTTCCCCATGATTTTTCCCCAAAATGGGGATGGAGTAAAATTTTTTAAGTTAAATCTTATTTCTACTATGGTGAAAATTTTATTTTTCATTTAAATTTTTTTTGTTGTATTTTATTAACAATTTATTCTAATAAAACAATGGAAATTATGACACCATTTTTTTAAAATATTAAGGAAATTTTTGAAATCCAGGTTAGAGCTTGCTTCAAGATTTTGGGTCCCACATTGATTTTTTATGGTGTTGAATCCATTTCCACTATCAAAAACAAGATTCAAACACTCCTACTCTGATATTTTTTTTGGAAAAAAATGAGAAACTTTTGCGCCTCCTAAAACAATGCTATTAACATAGACTGCCATCATGAATTGTGTGAGCAAGCATCAATATTTCTCTAGACATGGAAAATACTTTTAGAAATCATAGCACAATTCATCTACTTCCGTTCTCGTCAACTATGATGCTACTTAATGTTTACATTATCTGAGATATCTTGTAGATATTGAACTTGAATGCTTGTTCTATAATTTTTATTTACTTATAAAAATGATATCATACTCTTAGAAGATGAAACCATACATTCCCTTCATGACAGAGGAAACTGAGTCGTAATTCGTAGTGATAAGATTTCACTAATGTACTCCTTCCATATCAATATTTCTTTCAATCTATATATAGCCTCACAACACACGACATTCGTAAATATTGGTGCTTGGGGTTACCAGCTTAAAGTTACCAGCTTCAATATTCAATCATGAAATGATTTACAGAGAGGGAGAGAAGGAATGAGAAAAAACCTTGGGTTATTATAACTCTTTTTATTATTAAATAAATTTTACATAGATTAGGAATTTTTAAGAATTATCTATATTTATTTCCTTCTAAAGATATTTAAAACTTGAATTAATTTTCTAAAAGATCATGTGTAATAGTTACTAAATATATAATTCTAAAAATGACTCGAAACAACTCATTTCTAGACTAGACTAGTTAGCTGGAGAGATTGTTTGCAATGCTCTCATTTAATCACAACTATTACATTCCTTAACACTAAAAATCTCTATGTGTTGTCTCTTAAAATCAAAGATATTTTTTTCTCAATGGTTTGGGGAAGATACCTGCTTGTTGATCTCTATATCCACTAAATTAAAGCGATATGTCACCATGGTTGACAACATCACAAAGGAAGTGATAACTAATGTCAATGTGCTTTCTCTTTCTCCTATTTTTTGTAGAACACATGGTTCTTTGATAATCCAATTGTTAATTGTTTTCACAAAAAAATTTAGATGGCTCCTTATCAACATGTGAAAATCCTTTTACACATATTACATAACATGTTGTTGTAGTAGTTACTACATATTTTTCTTTTGAGGAAGATACGAAGACAATTCTATGGATCTTAAGCACGATAATAGGTTGAATCCTCGACTAGATTATATAAGGAACAAATCCTGCAAACCATTAGAGATCAACTGCAAGAGGTGGAGTATGATCTCACTAGTGAGGAAAACTCTCTCTCTAATTTTGAAGTCATGTAAACAATGGAGGCTTGGCTTCCAAACACGGGTCCTATTGATGGCTATAAAAACCAAGATATGTATATGATATACCTTTATTGGCATATGAAGTTGTTTTTGGACCAAGGATGAAATTATTTTGGTCTTAGATGGCATGGTGTTGTAATTGGAAACAAGGAATAACATGTTAATGTGCATATAGAAGAGCGTGTCTCTATGGCTTGGGGCTTGGACCCATCTGCGACATCCCTGGGACACAATATTTATTGAGGCTAATGCCTCCATTTCTTCCTTGTTTACTTGATGTTTTTATGTTCTCTGTTATTTTTATTTAAGAGTAGGATTTCCAAGGCTATGATTCATTATCAAGATGATTATTATGTATCCCATAGAAAAAACATTATACTTTGATAGACATAATTATTTTTTTGGTTAGTTTATTTCCAAAGATTGATAGTAGTTTTTTATATTAGTGATTTGATTTTCCATGTGCTAAACCACTAATAGGTAAATTTAGATTATATATGTAGGTTCTATTACTTATACTTCTATGTGGTAAGTGATTAATAATCAAAGATGGATTATATATGTAACTTTCTATTAGTTGTGCCAATTTAATCCAATCCATAGGTATCTCATGTTACAAATGTATTCATAGCTAACTAAATTTATTTATACAATTTAATGTTAATTTAGAATGTTTTTTATTTTCTTTCAAAACAATTTTTTTAATTATGTATGCATATTATATATATATATATATATTAAAAATGATAAACTTACATAAAAATAATATTATATATAAGTAATATTTATATTTATAATAAATAATATAAATCTATTAATTTTAATAATTAAAATATTCATTCATATATATATATACAAAAATGGATATAGGGACACTCTGTTCTTTTTGTACTATCGCTGACTATACATGAAGTCAGTTTATACTTGCGTCGTACTTGATAGCATACTTACTAAAATGTAACATGTAATTTTTCTACTTAATGAAAGGTTACGAATTTTTCCTTTGTGAAAAAATATATATATACAGAATGAAATTTATCATTCATATATGTATATATATATTTTTATAATTTAGTTTTAAATTAAATATATGTAGTAATTTACAGTGTAAGTTACTTAAATCAAACAACAAAGGTCACCGCTAACAAATAGATCACGGATCATTACACTAGTGTTAGACGTAGTTAAAAACCTCAAAGATGGAAACAGTCCATGGCTTGAGCTAACAACACCACTTCAGGAAATTTATTAATATAAAGAAAGAAAATTTACATAAGCTTCTCTCATAAATGGTCACTAAATGAATGACCCTCCATGCTCTTTAAATAGAGATCATGGACCAATCAGGTGTTAAGCCATGGATCAAGTACCGGTAATACCAAGGAGAGAATGAACCGTCAAATCACTACATATCGTGACCGTCGGATTATAAGTGTTAGGTCCCTATATCACTAGTATAGCCCCTTATTATTGTTAGTGT